>JAQFZC010003801.1:0-17731 GCA_034695205.1 Dicyrtoma fusca | reverse complement strand
TGTAGTAATAATTTTGGTAAATGAAAACATTTTTCAGAATTTCAATTATAACAAATGCCTTTATGGTTTCCGTATCTCAGATTCATGTTCCATGCTCTTGTTCAGCTTCAGTTAAATAAAATCATGTGCCTGTTTTTTATACCCGGGCCTCCCTTATTATTATTATTGTTAAAGGGCTCCGGGAAACTATAAATTAGTAACCCGAATACCGCCAAGGCCGTGAGGCCTATTGCGGACAGCTTCAATATAGCAGTCCTGACGTAATTTTGTAAAAGAAACAATCTGTCTATACACAATTATTTTCTATTTGGTTTTGAACATTAACAGTAGAACTTTATTATAGCACTATCGGCCGCTCCTGTGGGGACATGCACACTAATTAGCCTGATTACGACCTAAGTGGAGGCTAATACGTATATTACATCATGATGGAGTAATCAGGGACCTGGCAAATTTGACAATATACTATTTATCCGTGGATATTGTATGCATTGTAAATTGTAATATTGGTAATTGGCTTTCAAATAAGAAATACATTAATAGTACTAGCACGTTTCAAGAAAGGCCAAATCTGAATATGCTAAATCGCATCTTTTAAAAAAGAAAAACATAATAATGAAGACCTTCAAAGGTTTATAATAGTATTAAATTTACCTTTTCAAAAAAGGTTAAAAAACTATGTTCTCACATCTTTATTAAAAAACTCCATAAAGATTAATTGCGTTTTTAAAAACGTCTCTAAAATAACAATTCTATCATTAAGAAAGGCAAAACGTTATAGTTGCATCCCTTTCAAAATAATAAACACTGGTTTGGTGTTGTTATGTATGCAAATGAGTATGAATAATATATGTGTAAATGTGTCTCAGTATGAATAGAATTTAAAGCCTTTAAACTAACCTGCATATGCACGTAGTAGAATACATAGTAGAAACTGACTATAATATCTAGTGTTGCACTTTATTTTTTGGGGAATAATGGTCAATTTTGCCTGCCTCAGTAACTTATTTGTTGTAAGTGAGGTAGGGGTAATAAAACAGGCATCCATTTCAATTTTTTTGTCGGTAAACCTGAACACGAAATATGAAAGAACTGTTAATAGCCTTAATGCCTTTCATTTGCAACAAAATATTTTTGAAAAATAAAATTAGTGATGTATGCTTAATAAAAAAAATCCAAAATTCCAGCGTACAAGCAGGCATTCTGCGAGAAAGTTGAAAGAACGGCAAGACCCAAAGCCAATCGTGATAGAGGTGGAAGTGGACAACAACACTTCATCAGAAGTCCAGCCGACAAGAAAAAGTTCGAAATCTGTGAGCAGGAAGAAGTCAAAAAAAGGAAGCATCCACAAAAAAAGTCGGAAATCTAAATGCTTAGTATAACTTGATTTGACAATCCACCGACCGAAACAAAATCTAAAAACATTCTTACCAGATTTAAATAAAAATGTATTCAGTGAAATCTGTTGGATGATACAAACAACCCGTTTTAAATAGTTAGTCATTATGCTAGGCATAAATTAAATTAACAACTACGAACAAACATGGTAATTTATTGTACTCGCCATTCTGCGATAACATAGCTTAATCTTTAAACCAATCTTAGCTGGGTGGCTGTTTGTTTGTATTGTTTTTACTCGGGATGGAAGTCAGTGCAGAGTAAAATTTTCACATGGCAGCCAAATTGCCAAATTGTCAAATCCAGTTTGAATTGCCACGTATGACCCAACAAATAGTTACTGGTGATAGTAAGGCTCATGTCTACTACCACACAAAAATTCAATATATTGCAAATTGTTGGTTAACACGGTTCAAAAAAAGGTAAAATGTGAATTTCCCAAAATAGTGCAACTGGTTCTGTTCACATTTCTTCGGTATTTTTAAAAGTGTTCAAAATGAAATATTTAAATGGTTTACTTTGCTGAAAATATAAGCAAAACGTTATTTAAAGCAGGGCTGTAGTAAAAGCCACTTTGCCTCGACAAAGTGGTTTTGGAAAGTTAAAGTCATGGCTAGAAGTGGCTTAAATGGCCAACAGTGGCTAAAAGGGGCTTTAATTCAATAAATCTATATAATGCATGTAAATTGACTGAGAAATAAATAATTTCATCTATTGGAGGCACGTATTTATAAAAGAAAATTTATTCGCGCAACTAATACGAAATATTGTGCAGTCTACTCATTTAACATTGAAAGTAAACAGGAGTACACAAAATACACAAGCGTTTCCTAAAATTGTAAACGTGTAGTCAGAAATAACCATAAGCCTTCATTCTTACTTACTTACTTATTGTACTTGGAGATATCCTTTTTTCAGGACATTTCTCATCGTACTATTATTTTACGAAGTTGTAGTGATGGTGGGGTTGCATTGAGCAACTCACACATCATTACTTCGAGTAAGCTATTGTTAACGGATAGTGGCTCATAAGCCTTCATTCTCCTTTGAACGAAGCTCTTTGAAACACAATGGTCGTTTGCAGTCGATCGTCATCACTTTTATTAAAATTAGAAGTGACCAATAATTCTTATTGCGATGTATTTAAAATAAGCAAATAAGTTTATTGTTTCTGAAATTTTGCATAGCTGAACAAAGCTCCCAGTGATCCTTTAAACTGGGCGAAAGAAAATGTAACATTGGTATACACATAGCGGTAATTTTAAGCCACGTAGGTACCTACTTTTAGTAAAGTTAGATAGAATAAAGGACCGTTAAGCTTAGCTATAGGATGAAATGGAGCTATAATCTCCGTGATTGAATGTTAGTTTGCTGAAATGCCTAGTCACGGCCCTTTGGGCGCCTGTATAGTTGTATCGTTGTATATCATACTAAAATATAGAGAAATGTATTGGCATATGCACAAACTGTAGACTTGTACGGTCGCACTATGTATGTATAGTAGTAATACGGGGATTGATGGAAGGATAGGATTTCCCTTTGAGTTGTGCTGGGAAGGAGTGTATGAAAGGGGTAAGCAGTGCAGTGATGGGATGTTTTCACTTGGGCCGTTGATCCTACAATTGAACTTTATCAGCTTAGGTATATTGTATGTGAAGAGATTTCGGATTGGATCGACAAAGTCGACAAGGATGACGACGGCTGGAAGGCTGGTGAGAAGTGAAGGAGGGAATGGGAAGGAAGTGAAAGCAAAGGGAGGGAAAGCCACGGCAGAGGGAATAGCTTCTTCTGTGTGTACAGCCGAGTTGAAAGCCGAGCCGACAGTGAAAAACAGGAGGGAAGAAAGAAGATGTGAAAGCCGACAGCCTCACTTCTCCCATCCATCTAATACACTCCTGATTGTTCTTCAATCCCGTATTAGCAACCAATCTCATGGCTTTCGCTTTCTTCATCTCCCTCTTTCTTCTTCCTCGCTCACTCATACATCTCATCTCCTAACCCGCTACACTCCTGGACGCCCAGACGCTCCACACTGGCAGACGCAGGGAACTGTGTGTTATACGGCCCACAAACATCCACAATGTAGACTACGCTTTTACATATATGTGTGCCTTGGGCTAAGACGTAAAATAGCAAAATGTCGCTGCTTAAGATGCAAAATGACTAGTGTCTAATATTTCTTAAAAGCAAAGTGGCGCGTACCCATAAAACCTCAAAAATGGCATTGTGTGTGTTGTCCCATTTGTATAAAAGCATCAATAAAATTGGCTCTTGAATTAATGATAAAAAAGTAATTTTTTTAATTGTTTTGAAACTTACCAAACCTCTGTTTTTCAAAACATGCAAAATCTAAAGCACTTTTCAAAACTTGCAAGACCTCAATTTTCCCTTTTCCAATAATTGTAAAACGTTACTTTGCTCTTTTTAAAATACTCAAAACTTAAATTTGCAATTTTTGAACCACTAAATAAAAATTCTGTTTTTGCTATTTGTAAAACCTATGTCCTACATATGAAATACGAATTAAAATAAATGTAAATGCTAGAAAAAAAACGAAATATTGGGCACGTTTTCACGTTCCATGGATGTTCTCTGCGTTTCTTCATGAATGAAGATGAGTCTTATATGTATCTAGTAGTACTCCTAAGATGTACATATCCACCTTTCGCAGGTATCTTAAAATGCTCCAAAATGTAAGAGTAAGATGCCTTTTAGTTAAATTTGAAGAGGTGCAAAAAGAATTGTATTTATAAATAAGATGGATGTAGATGTGAACTGTACAATTTATATGTATAGTAACTATGTAGTAACTATGCCCTTTGAATAGATAATAGTGCACTAACTTACGAACATATCTGGTACCTCTTTAGGTGGCATACTTGAATGCCCAACCTTTCACAAAAAGAAAGCCGCCCAGGGGTTTTTAACTGAGCGCCTCATGCAACTAACTCAGTGGGAAATTTTGACAGGGAAACGGGCTCGAAAGAACAGTATGATAATGATGCCTACAGTAAAGTTGATTCTAGAAGGGCTTCCAAGGCTTAGCACGGATTCGGACCAATAAAAGCAAAGTAACGGGAAAATATGTTGAATGCATAAATAGGAGTGAAGAGTGTAAATGTGCAGTATGTGGAGTTGATACGCAAATGAGTGTTGAAGAAGACAGTGTAAAGAATAAGGTTTTGTGATGTTGGGGAGTTGGATAAAATCCAAAGCTTCTCCTTAGTACAACTAGTGGTTTCCAGAACTGTGGCTGGAAGTGTGAAATCCTACGAAATAATACAGTAAAGAATGAGAGCGGAGATGTGAGAATCTTCCAGCGGATCCTTCTGTCTGATCAGAGTAATCCTTGAGCGACTTTGCATTGCATTTACAATCTAATCTCCTCTTCCCTGCTTCTTTCTCCTCCAGAAAAAATAAAGGACGACCTATTGGCAGTATAATTTTTAGAGAGGGAAACGCTGGGTAGACGGCAGAGTCAGATACGGAATAAGGACGTATCGACACGAATAAGGCCCAGCCAAATTTTACAACAAGGCGATATATACATATATGTATGTATATTTGTAAAATGCTCAGTACAAAACTGGGGCCCTCACGTCAATTTTTCCAATGGAGGTTCTAGACACATTTTAAGTGTAGGCACAGGGGAGGGACCCAGTGCATTTTTTAAATTGAAATTCCCAAGACTGCGACTAGTAAATACTTTCAAAAAGTATTTTTATCAGAAATTCGTCAATTTTGAAAAATAAATCAAAACAATTTCATTCCTCTTTTCAAAAACAACGTTTTCAACCAAACTAATCGTGATTTTAAAAAACACATTATAAAGGTTTTTATTTTGAAAAGTGGGGTTAAGAAGAAATTGGAATTTTTTTAAAAAATCTTTACAGATGTAGTCGTTATTGCACGAGCTGATTTACTAAAATTGGTAATTTTGAAATCAAGTTTTAAAAGTTTTACAACGGTCTGTCGACAGATTTTGTACTTGCAATGTGAATGCATCCTGTGCCTATGTGTAGTAGGCTGTTTAAACCGTTACTGAATTTTGACAGCAATAGCTTTGAAACTAAATTTGGTAAAATATTGAATATGTATATTTGTACGTAGCCTAGAAAAAGTAGCCCAATAATTTGTGTACGCCACTGGTGAGGAGAGAGCCCACGCGACGCCTGGAGACAATGTTATAGAATCCATGGGATTTAGCGCTGAGAAATAAATTACTGCTTCATGCGGAATGACACGTCCTTTAACCCCTATAGCCCCCGTAACTCCTCCCTATCTTTTACTTAATCAAAGTAAAACAGTAAAAGTAGAACTAAAAGTAAAGTAGGCTGATTTTCCTGAGCTCTGGATCCCCTTGCTTCTGGCTCCGTATATGGAAATAGAGTGGAAATATGAAGGTACATGCGAGCATGGCCAAAGCCAACCTCCATCTGATGAATCTCATTTGATGTGACTCCGTCAAATTCAAACTTGCAGTTCGAATAAAAGGACCCAACTTTGACTTCCTTGTCTCGCCTTTTATTCCCGTCCACTCATTCCTTTTACGTCTCCATGATGTAGCGACAAGAGCGACGAGGGCTCCGACAAGGACAAGTCTAGAGACGTCTTACTGCATGAGATGTTTGCTCATCTGATACGCGTACGTGCAGAGAGGACCGCCAAAGTGAAAGCTAAAACGGAAACCAAAAGTAGTCCAATGCCAGGGTGAAAGCATAACCAGTCAAATAGATATTAAGGGGACGGAAATTGTGGGTTGAGATGTAAATCATAAAATTCATACGTTAGTATCTATATAGTATCAAAGTTGCACACTTTTAAAAGCACAGAAAGTAAAATATTATAAATTCGTAACAGTATTTAGGTACATAGGACATTTTGCACCTTTTCAAAAGTATGCAATTAGGACAATTTGCACCTTTTCAAAAGAATGCAATTAGGACATTTTGCACCTTTTCAAAAGTATGCAATTAGGACAATTTGCACCTTTTCAAAAGCAAGCAATTAAGACATTTTGCACCTTTTCAAAAGTATCCAATTAGGACAATTTTCAACTTTTCAAAAGCATGTAATTAGGACATTTTGAACCTTTTCAAAACATTTAGAATAAGTTTTTACAGTCCTTTCAAAACCGTGTAAAAGTGTTTCGCAACTTTTCAAAAATACCCCAAAAATACGTTTTTGTAGCTTTTCAATTTGCGTCTAAATATGACATTTTGCATCATTTAAAAAATGTAAAAATAATAAGCTTTGTACACCTAAATACACGTCTAAATGTAACATTTTGTACGTTTAAATAAATCCGTAGCATCCGAACAGCATTCATAACATTGTGCTTTCTATAGTGCCTTTGAATACGTGATATTTTGCATTTTAACCCAAGATATTATGCGACAGCATGCCCAGTGATAAAGTGGCGAGGAGAGCGGGGGAAAGAAGGACGGAGAAAGTGTGGATAAAAGAAGTGAAGGTACGTAGGAGCTTTTTCTCCTTGTGTGTTCTGGTTGGTGCGGAAGAGGGTGGGAAGTGGGAGATGAAGGTGATATTAACTGTCTCTTAAGATCCTTTAATGCAGAGCAAAGTATGCAAATTACACTTTTATTCCTTAGTTCCTCCTTGTCAGATTTAAGCTTAGTCTTCCCTTTATTCTCCAGTCCGTCACCGTCACCACTATGCCACTGCTGCAAAGCTGTAGATTGGAGATTGCGAACTTTACCAGGACGAGGCCCCAATCCGAATTTCCTTTTTCCTTCTAGCTACTACGTGTCACACGAAATATAAAGCGGGCTGCTACTTTTACTCTCTGCATTTTGGATTTGCTTTCTTTTTCTTTACAACAGCAAAATACGAGCATACGAGCATGAACTATGAACTATAGCTACGAGGGCTTCACTAAAAGTAAGTGGCGTATCTAGAAGTATTGCGTATATGGGTAGCAACATTTTTTGAAGCACCGATGCATAAATTATATATATCCTTCTGAAGATTTTATCATTTCCCGAGCATACATTTGAAAAAATATCAACGAATGGTACACGAATTACAAAAATTCGAAATAAATGCACATAATGAATCGTTTTCAAAAGCAACGTGTCAATGAATACATCATTTTTTAAATTTAAAAATTCATGTTGTTTTGAAAAGTTGCAGTTACCGTATTGCTCCGAATAATTCCCGGGGCTCAAATAGTTTCCGGTTTCGAATAGTTTCCGGGTTTATAACATGTAAATCATAGGGGAGCCAAGCCAGTTTTATGAATTAGTTTCCGGGGAAACTAATCGGGGAAATACGGTAATTGTTAATGAACTTTTGAATTTTGAAAAGCTTGTTTGTACTGAAAAATCCCGCCAAAAATTAAACCCATTTAAGACAGTTTTATGAGCCCATCATTATGATGCGTTCCAGATAGGTTCCTTTGGTAGAGTGTTCACAAAGTACAAGGACATTAGATTGGGTCTTGAGAATTTAGAATGCAGTAAAAACTTAAGAGCATAAAACTTACTAAACTGAAGATTACTTATCTATTATTTCCATGTTTGCCACTTTTAAAAATTATAAATAAAAAATGAGCTCCTTTCTCCAATACACACACCTTTCACTCTAACAAGTTTCGCAGTGCACTAAAACAGAAATCAGAGCGCAGACCATTCCAAAGAAAAAATAACAGATCGAACCATGGCGAGAGGGGAAAAGGGGAAAAAATCAAAATGAAAATGGGTTTCTAATCCTTCAATGCTCTTCAAGACTCTTGTGAAGGCTAAAGTTGGTTTTGGTTTGGTTTTAATTAAAGTAGTTCCATTGTGACTCTGTTGCCTGTGAATGGACGAGATGATAGCATATGACATTCCTTACTTTTCCTTTTCCAACGTTGATTATGCTAATCGAATGGAAGGAGAAAGTTTTCTGCATAGTTCACAATCCAAAAGGGGAATCTATAAAGTTGTAAGTTGGTCTTGTAGTGACTCTGTAGTTGTAGCCGGTCCTTGTTCAATATAGAAGAGAAAGATATCAAGAGAATTTAAATGGGAACGCGATTCACAATGCAAGAAGATCCTTGTGCTTGATTTGAGTGTTAAAAGAAAGTTCCATATTAAGATCGAATTTAATAATATGCATTCGTGAATTATATAGGATCTTCTCACCATTCGAAATTCCTCCGTTTTTATCATGGGATCATACCTATACAGATATTCACAGATATCAGGATTTAAAATTAGAAAATTCCTCTGATTTGTGGCTGCTAACTAGTAAGATAATTTAATGAAGAGAGCATCCGGCGGTGGCACGTATATGCTAGTATAGAGAGTCGTTTGGGTCGTCCATGAGCTGCAGGTGAAATTTTCCCATTTTTAAGAGGAGGGGTGCCAAGAGGAGAGTGAAAAGTTTATCAACTTGTCTTTCTTATATTTACATAAAACGCAAAGCTTTAAACATGTTTTAATTACTGAAATTTATTTTAAGAAATGGTTCTATTTTCTATAAAACCTAACAATAGATTTGTGAGAAAAGTGTATTTGTGTGTTTTAAAGAAATCATCGTTTCAAAACGGTACAGTGTTTCTACTAAAATTTCAGCCCTAAGAAAGCGTTTGCGTTTGCTACAAAATTTGTATTTTGAACAGCATTTTAATGGAATTAGGTACGGAGAAAGAAAATTGTTGAGGGGCTGGGAGGGGGCTTCGTGGATGAAGTTTCCCCAGGTACTTTAAGGGACGCGGGGAGAAGATTGTAAAATAGTAAATCCTTTACACTCAGTATATGGGCGATCTCTGTAAGAATAAAATAAATAATGGGCAATGAACTTAGTGTGTCGGTACATAGTTGATACTTTTATTGAAATGGTGGGGAGATGATAGTTGGGATTGGGACGGAACTGTATGGTTTGTTTGTGCTGGAAGGTTGTAAGGGCCAAGTTGGTAGGAGTTTGGATGGTGGATGCGGGTGGAAGAATGGAAGGTGGATGGGAATGAAACGCTGAGTGTGGGCTGGATCGTTGGGTGAATGAAGAACTTGAGTTTTGGGAAACTGTGAAGCTGAACAACATTCTTGTTTGACGGGTTAAAATGACGAAAAGTAAAATATGCGGTGGAACATTTTGAGAAGAAACGATCCGTAAAATGAAGTCAAGTCACCCGGGTAAAAGGATGCTCACGTTCTGAGGATCGTAAAATAAAATAAAAGTGAACCATAAATAAAAATAAATGTCGAGTAATTTGAAAAGCGACTCTCGGGAAAATTTTCCTCTTGACTCTCTTGTCGAATCATCTAACCTGTGAAGCTCGACGTCTTTTCCCTTGTACACACATAATAATTGGTCTTCACGGCTCCGGATTAGACTCCCATCCATTTCTATACATGCTCAGCCGTGTTATGTGCAAGTATCTGTCCCTCCATTATGTCTATGGCTTCAGCCAGAGCTTCAAACAATAATAATATGCATATGCGTGTGGGATACATAGGCATATACGGGGGGTGAATGGATGCACATGTGAATATTGCTGAGCTCCTGATCTCACTCTCCCCGGAGATGAAAAGGGTCGCAATAATGCCCGAAGGCTGGATGGAAGGTGGTGGATGCGTAGCATAAATATACCGATTCACTTTTCCCACCCTTAAGGTACCCTATATTATTCCTGAAGAGGCAAAACAGCTGTAATCAAAACATTTCTAAAAGCAAAGTGGTCAATCTCCATTTCAAATATTGCGGCAGGTGAAAATTGTCCAAAATCGTATTTTGAACCTTTGGAGCCACATTTAAAATTGGCTTTTTGCACCTTTTCGGACATACCCTAAAAGTACTATAGCGTGTTCTGTAATTTAAGAAAAACATCAAAACGCGTTTTCTACCTTTTAAAACACGTACATAGGATATTTTGCACATTTTCAAAAATGTCTAAATATGACATTTGGCACTTTTTAAAGCATGTAGGTAAATACCTTGATTGATCTTTCAAAAGCTCACACTTTTTTGACCTTTATGATCGAGATGGGCGTCTTTGCACCTAGAAAAACGTGAAAAATGGACATTTTGCTCCTTCGCTAAGTTTATGTAACATACAAGAAGGTATGTAGGTATTTTTGGAGGGAGGGAAAACTAAAGCAAACCGGTAAGTTCCAGCAGTTAAAGTTTACATTGCGAACAAGTCTCGTTATCGTTACATTATAGAAATACCTACTTAATCCTTGTTCCTTCCTTAAAGGTGCGAAGGTTACATAAGAGGGATTTTGTTAAGATGTAAACGCACATACATACATAAGAGGAGTGTCTCTAGATCTGTATGTGCGTACAGAATTGCATTATCTGAAAAGCATACTCCGGTTGGATGGGCCCACTAAATACGGAGCTACTCTACACAATAGCAATATGTAACAGAATGTGCTTGGAAAATGAAGAAGCAAGCGGAAAAATCTTGGGCTGTCATAAAGTATAAACTAATATCGGTTCGGGCACCCGAACGCTTTACCGCAGATAGAAGATGCATTCCACACTCCTATACCAACTAAGCTATTCCATTCCATCTTGGGGTCTTTCAGTTATCACATCAGGGAGCAGCTTGCTAGAATATTTTCATACCTCTTTTAAATAAAAATACTACTATTTACCATTGAGGTATCGGCACATTCTTTAGCAAAGAGACATGACCTCATTTGGTTGATTTGCTTGGATTTGGTTCAAAGCGTAATATTCTAATGAAGCAGTCTTGTGCATGGTAACGTTAAAATTTTAGTTTTTGGCGCTTTTTTACTTTACACGTCAATACAAAGAGCGTAGTTATTACAAAAAAAGTCGTGAAACGTTTCAGATTGAACACACAGCATTTGTAACATCTTATCGCTCCTGTTCCCGCAGTAGTAATGCAGTTTCAATTAAAATTTCAACGAAGCATCTTTTCTTTAGACTGTGATCTACGGGAAATTTCCAGCTCTTGAAATTGAACTTTTCTGATACAAATAATATTGACAGATGCATGATTGGTTTTTCTCAACTATCTCAGTTGGTCCTGGTCGGATTGGCATAATGGGATATGCACAGAACCTGTCAACATATAACGCGAACATATCTAGCTCGTTCGTTCGATTGAGTTTAGCTCCGCCTCTTTCTTTTCACTGGATACCGTGACCAAGATTTTTGTAAGTGCTGAAAGTATTTTTTCAATGTTACGAGGATGCAAGGTTAAACGATGCTTTGTTTAAATCATCGAAATCTGATAACTGATAGAGGATCCGTGTTAACAGGATGCACCTACTGAATACCAGTTCAACATCGGCTCTTGCTCGTACATGGTGACGAAGGTATATCGATGAAATTTTTCGCGATGATTTTTGTAACATCTGCGAAGTATGAACTTACTAATGCAATACTGTTTGATTTTTCAAAGGTCAGCAAGTCAGAGCAACAATTACAAAAATCCAAAATAAATCTACTGCATTTTTGAAATCTTTTAAAATGACTTTATTTTAAAACAAAAAAAAACAAGGCCTAGCACTGCCCTTGAAATACTGAACAATACAGCCATGTTCTTGTCCGAAACTGCAAGACAAAAATTTGTGCTTATACATAGTTGTTTGAACTGTAAAGGACTCTAACAAAAAAGGTTTGTAAATTATTTTATTTTAATTCGGAGGAAATTTCCGCAAGATCATTTATGTCACAATGGTAGAGAAAATCAAAGGTATAAACGGAGCTTTAAAAGAATAATTTATGAATATGGCTTCACGATTACTTTGAACGTTGCTGAACAAAACTCAAAGTGCTCTTAAACAACAGGCTAAAAGATTAATCAAAACTCGCACTTTGTAAGCACATAACAAAGCCAACACTACACTTATTCAAGGTATAATATTTTTCGGCCCCCAGGATAGGATCAGTGGGCCCCCAACAACAATTAATTTATAAACGGATCAATGTGTGCACCAGAGCTTTCAAAGTTTGCCCCCAAAATAATATGCATTTACCACCAAAAGGTTCGGTTTGCCACCAAGATAAATTTAGGCATATAGTTGCATAGAAAATGAATAATCTGATACAAAATTAGAAAGGAAAAAAAAGCCGTAAGTTCAGTCCACCGTTGATAGTGCCGGAAGGAAGTTGACAGGTACGCCTAATGCTTGAAGGTTAGTTTATTTGTGAATAAATGGCGAATTCAAGATGATTGCGACATTTTTATTAATTACATTGTAAACCATTGGGTTAATTTCAACGATGGGTGGTACAGCTGACGGAACTTTTGGAAGAAAGTTGTCAATTGCACAATTTGTTTTAGTGACAAGACTTCTCAAAACATGGTCCGAGGAAATAAATCCAATTTGTGTTAACTACAAAAACTTTGCTACCGCCGCGGAACCTTCTCTTACAATGTTTACTTCAGCTTTCTAGTGGGCATCGAGCAAAACAAAAATTTTTTCTGTGAAAGCAACCGCAAATCACTTCAAGGACTACTACGTGGCTGCTATGGGTACTCCAAATGTCACGGAGAAGAAAATAAGTGACTACGAGTCTGTGCATAAAAATTTAGGATGGAAGACGTTTGTCACGCATGTTAAGTCACGCAATTCAATGAGTAAAGTACAGTTTTGTTCGACGGACGTATGGAAAACACATTGCTCGTGTCCTAAAAGTACGCCACTGATTATGCATGTAAGCATTCCATGGGAATCGCAGTTAGATTAAACTCTGTAGATGTTCCTTCAACGGCAACAGGCAAACCAATTGGTCAAAAATGTAAGCGAGGAAGACCAGCAACAGTAGGCCCCTGTTTATCCCTTGTTTAACTGCGAATTATTTATGTAATTCACTTACTTTTTACTTTTTAATTACATTATTCAAGTTTTTTAAACTCATCTGATTGTTAAGTACTGCAAAATTGATTTGTAATAATAAAATTTTGTTACGATGGCAAACCGAACCGTTTGGTGGTAAATGCATATTATTTTGGGGAGAAACTTTGAAAGCCCTCCTGGTGCATACATTGATCCTTTTATAAATTAATTGATGTTGGGGGCCCACTGATCCTATCCTGGGGGGCGGTTAATTCCATGCCCTTATTCAATAGGGTAGAAGCAGGTAATTGTGATCAGCTGGTAATTGTGACCGATTGATTTTTTGTAAGGAAAACAAAAGAATAAATTCCCAGTATGATTTTACGTTGGACTACAAGACCCGTTCGTCCAAAGTAACTCCGCACTGGTAATTTATTCGATTGCTTTCTTTACAAAAAATCAATCGGTCACAATTACCTGCTTCTACCCTACAACTGTTTAAAAGAAAACTGACCCACAGGCAAATGTGTGAAGACGCAAAATGACGTAAGTATTTCCTTAAAATCTGAAAGAGACCCGATTTTTTCTATTTGTGGAACATGGAAATATACAATTCGCACATTTTTGAAGCGAGAAAATCTAGGTGTTACATGTTTTGTAAAGTGTAATTCAAGGTTTTAAATGGTTTGTAAAAGTGTGAATGAAGATTTTACACATTTAAAATAGCACAACGCGTATTTTTTCTGGTCTACAAAAATATAAAACTTCAACTTGACGTAATATGTACTAATCAGATCGTTAAATCCCCATATTAGGAAAATGTGGTCAAATAAAGGGCCTCTCTTGAAGCTTTATGGCGTCATTTTGCGTCCTAAGCAGTGAAGCTGAACAGAATTAGCTCTAATAATTACCATACAAAAACGTTTAAGTAGTCAAGTAAATTATATCTTTAAATATGAGATTTGAGAATGTTGTAGAGCCATAGGAATTTCGCCTCATTATTACTTTTATATGAATTACGAACGTTCAATTCGAATTCGAACGGATTCAAATCAAGTTCCAAGAATTACAGATTATTAACAAGATGAAGTGCACATATTAAGTAATTAAAAAAGTGGTTTATTTTTAACTCTGAAGACCAATAGGTTGCGTGTTGTTATTCAAACCATCGAAGCCTCCAAACTCAAATAAAGATTATTTTAACACATTAATAGTGAGACTTACTCATTTAACTGGTAAGTCATCCTGCACATATTTACGGGGATCCTTAATTACGTTGCACAAATATTTGTTTCTCATTTGCCAATAACACATTTTCATTGAAGACATGCAAATGAGTGGACAAACAGAAGACACTGCCATGCCAGTTCTTTTCTTGTTCTGCAATCTCTGCTGAGATCAATATTTTTTCCACAGTTTCAGTTTACAATATTGTGAATCAAAGATGCAGGTTCTGTCACTGTATATTTTAAATCGGCAAACCTTAATAGGAATTGTAAAGTTGGCTTCAGACAGATTCTCATCTTTCCACAGTCAATTTTAAAGCAAGGAGTCCTTGTAGTACTGGAACATCCTATTATTGGGCCATCTTCTTGAATGAGAGTGTTCTTGGAGTGTATATTTGTTAAGTAGTTATTGTACGAACATTGAAGAAAAATATTCCGCGAATAAAAACAGCAAGGAGATGACGGAAGTAAAGGAAGTCTTGTGGGAAGGGCCAGAACTGTCTTCGTAATCTTCTTCGCCCGACGCCGCCGTCGTTTTACCCTTAGTAGTGGTAGCAGAGTTGCCTTTGAACCTACAAAAATTAGTATCGCAACCACACAATTCAGTTATTTCGTTGTAAGTATCTGCAGAAGTCGCTGTTGTTTCCGCGTGTTCCCTCTCATTTAGACTCCTGCGCTCTGCATGGGTCGCACAACGATTTCGAAGACTCTGGATGGGTTGGTGTTCGCTCTCTGACATGCAGTACAAAAACCGTACAGCTGTCTGTTTATTTGGGTAATGGACAACCTTGTTTACACAAACGTCTTCTTGTCCGCAGTTGTGTACGCTGCGACCATCCGGACAGACTGTATCTTCCAAATTGTATAATATGCATCTTTGACACTTGAGAGATTCTGAGTTATTCAATAAACGAAATACAATGATTTTTAGCCAGTCTTTAGTTATTTGATTTAAATCGTTACAATCACGTATTTCTCCAACCTCAACTACACTGTGTTTTTACACTCTTTTTCTTCAACAGTATTTTGAGGTATCGGCACATTCTTTAGCAAAGAGACATGACCTCATTTGAGGGATTTGCTTAGTTTTGTTTTAAATCATACTTTTCTAATAAAGCAGTTTTGTGCATGGTAGCGTTTAAATTTTAGTTTTTGGTGCTTTTTTACTTCGTACTTTAATCCTTAGAGCATAGTTATTGCAACAAAAGTAGTGAAACGCTTCATATATATGGTCACACACAGCATTTGGAATTTATAATAATAAAATATAATTTATTTAGTTTTGTCGATTTGAACTTCGCCCACACACATTTGGAACATCTTATTAATCTTGCTCACACAGTAGTTATCCGATTTCAATTAAAATTTTAACAAAAAATCTTTAGACTGTGACGTACGAGAAAAATCCTTTTGAAATTTAAATTTTCTGGTGCGAATACATACTACTGACAGTTACATAATTGGTTTTCCTCAACTATCTCAATTGGTACTTTGGTACTGGTTGGATTGGCATAATCGCATATACTGTCAGAATATTTCGCGAATATGTCAAGCTCGTTCATTAAAATGAGTTTAGCTCCGCCAATTTCTTTTTACTGGATCACGTGACCAAGATTTTCACACGTGCTTGTAGTATTTCAATGTTACGAGAAGTCGAACACGAACAACGCTGAACCTTCATGTAAACCATATGCGCGTCCCACCAGTACCTGTTGAGGTAACTGTTGTGTTATTAGCCCGAATTAAGCGTGAATATAGCATAAGGAAAGGAAAGTGGAATTTTTGCAACAACATAGTTTTTCAAACAAACTTAGATTTTTTGGGGAATTTTCAAAAACGAAATAATCGGCTTGGACACAATAGTAAATTAGTGAAAAGAAATTTTTTTTGATTTTCGTTGAAATTGGATAAATGCTAGAGGAGCAGTGGTAATAAGATTCACCTACCCAGTGTCAGTTTCCTATCGACCCTTGCTGTACACGGTCACATATTTAAAACCTTCCCCGATGCTTGTTGTAATACTTGCGTAGTATTAACGGGCTCAAAAGCAATACTGATGTTTGATTTTTCAATCGTCAGCATAAAAAGGGTAAAAAATTAAACTTTTAAATCTATTGCATTTTTGAAATCTTTCAAAATTGATTTATTTCAAAACGAAAAAATCCTGTACCTATAAGATGGAATAGTATGTGACTTATTATATGTCAGTGTATCCGTGGAATGTCATTGGAATACAATAAATAAATATAGAATTACCAGCTGTTAAAACCCAGCACATTACTCCGAAAAGGCCTAGCGTTGCCTTTGAAATACTGAACAATATAGCCATCTTCTTGTCCGGAGCTGCAAGAAAAAATTAGACCAGTTGTTTGAGTTGTAAAGGACTAAAGGAAAAAAGGTTTTATTCGACTTTATTTAAAATCGAACCAAATTCACAGAAGACCATTTATGTCATCGTGGCAGAGGAAATCAAAGGAATTCAAGCAGCTTTAAAAGAACAAAGTGTGAATATGACTTCACGATTACGTTGTACGTTAATGGACAAAATAGAAAGTGCATTGTTCCCAATAACCGTATAAATAATGCTTATTGGGAATAAATCACTGCAGCTGTGGACCCAATTTAATCATTGGCTAACAACAGAAACATGGGCACAGCAAAAAAGATGTGATAGATATAATGCAAAATTACGCTTATCCAATACTGCTTACTAAGCAGTGCTTAGAAGAAAAGTGACTCACAGGCAAACGTGTGAAGATGCAAAATGACATACTTATTTCCTTAAAATCTGAAAAAACCAGTTTTTTTTCTATTTTTGAACCATGGAAATATGCAATAAATTTGCATATTTTTAAAGCGAGTAAATCTTGGTTTTAATGTTTTGGGAAGGGTAATTTAAGAGTCTAAATTATTTTGAAAAGGTTTGAATCAATTCAATTTCTGCACGGTTCTATAACCTACTGCTGAACTGAACATTGAACCCGAGATGACAATATTTTTTACTTGAACGGAGCGGAATTTTCTTGCTAATTTTCGATTGCTTGTTATCTTTTCGTGTTTTTGCTAAGCAATTAAAGCAATAATGAAATACACAATACATAAATAAATATAGTGGCAGAGATAATGAAATGATAATCATTACTGCTGGGATTTTTTCGCCAGCAAGATAAAAGCGTTCGCTACAGCATATAGCAGCAGCTTTAATGTAAAACAAATGTAATTGCTTTAACGTCACATCCAAAAAGCAACTTAATGCTTATTTCTAGGGATAGGGTAAAGGCTTCTAACTGTGGTTTACTTGTAACTGTGGTCGCTTACAAAAAAACACTGACCGAAGCAATTTTT
>JAQFZC010003800.1:0-17733 GCA_034695205.1 Dicyrtoma fusca | reverse complement strand
CATGGGTCATGGGTCATGGGCATGGGTCATGGGCATGGGTCATGGGCATGGGTCATGGGCATGGGTCATGGGCATGGATGGGTCATATTTTCCCTTCAAATCGCGGATGCATCTGGCGCAGAATGTGGCGCGTAGTTTTTAAAATGTGGGTCCGCTGACCGGTGGTTTTGAAATAGAAAGCGAGGTAGGATCGGGTGGACATTTGTTAGTGTTGTGGGTGGGAAAATAGAAGGATTTATAAAAAGCGGGAGAGCGTTCGTGGAAGTGCTTGGCGTGATTACTTGCCTTGCGTATATTTCCTCCCAGGTCAATGTAGTAGAGTTCGCCGCCCTTTAATGGTTCGGTGGGCAAACTCTCGACCCGGAGCTGATCTTTGCCTTGGAAGCAGTTGCCCGGGTGATAGTGACAGCCGTAGGGCGACCATCCGACGGCGCTGGAGGGCTCCGCTTTGTCCCTCGTGCTCTGTCGCATGAAGTCCCGGTTGAAGAGACTGTGGATGGGCGGCGGGGACAGCAGCAGCGTCGTGATGGCGTCGTACTTCTTCCGCCTCGAGATGTCAATCGGCGTCTCGCCTTGATTATTCACAATCTCGGACTTTGACCCCGACTCGAGAAGAATGCGCGTCAGTTTGCGATGGGACATGGCGCAACTAATGTGCAGAGGGGTGTCGCCGTTCTGGAAGATCAAGTTCAATGAGTTGGTGGCACGAAAGAATAAAGATGGGAAAGTGTGTGTTGGATCTCTGACCTTGTTGACTGGATGTGGACATGCTCTGGCGGACAGGAGTATTCTGGTGACCCCGGCGTGGCCGTACCTGACGCTGGTGTGCAGTGGACTGTCGCCGTAGGTGTTTGAGATCTCAGTGCCGGCGCGGTGCAGCAAGAGTTCTCTCGTCGACTGGTTGTGGCCCGCCTGGCAGCTCAAGTGCAGTGGACTGAAGCCAGCTTTGTTTTGCTTTATTTCCGACTTGGCCAGGCACAAGAACTTGACAGTGCTGGAGAATCCCCGCCAAGCAGCCTCGTGCAATGCCGTGTTTCCGTGCTACAAAAATACCAATTACACTTTTTCAATCATTCTCGGGAAAAAACAAAAAACAAGTATGGAACGCATGCACTACTTAACATCCTCAAATACACAGCTCAAGCCTTTTTGCATTGCGTCCTTCTACATCTTAATCTTTTTATTCCTTCATTCCTTCTACACCGGTTTCACATCCGATCCAAATAACACTTTTTAGGGAAGCGAGGAAAGATTTTTCAATTTTAGTCCTAACGCTCCAGCAGAATTCATTAAGATGTGATGGGGTAAAAAGATCCTCCCAGGTCGCTCTCATCTTCAAGTATTGCACTAACCTACCAGAGCAGCAATATTTAAGGATGGCTACGTGAGATTGTGAGATATTGCAGGACTTGAACGGGGCTGCAGTTGCGTTTGGATCTTTCCCCTGCTTTCCACCAGCTTCAATAAGTTCAAGTGCGGATACTAAACAATTTTATACTCTCAAAGCACACCGCTACGTTTAGCCACTTGCCGCATTAGATGATTATAAGAGCTTTATCACAAAAGATCAGACGCACTATGATGGGACACACTTTTTTGGCAGGTTTCAAAGTTTCAATTTGAAATAATGAGCTAAAACGGGTGGCCACGTTTGGGATTTGGTTTCGTATGCAAGTGTTTGAAAATTCATGTTACAAGCGTAAGTCCACTCATGGCTCTCTGAGTGACTCATGAATTTTGGGAAATGTCAACAAGACAGGGACAATAAATCTCCGGCGGTCACAACTAGGGACTCTCACCCTACCCCATGAAAACATGTGGTCTTTTAAATACGGCTCCTAAGAAGAAATATTGGGTACTTACAGGAGGCTTAAAAAAGAAAAGGGAGGGTTACCCACAGATTGGCTAGAGTATGAAATTAATGAAATATATTAATAATGTAAGCAGACGCAATTTTACAACCACTTGACCCTCTTTGACGAGAACTAAAGAGGAAGGAGTGTTGTTGTTGTGACTGAGGATTTCTTGGACGTCACTCACCGTGTAATCAGACGTGTCCACCGATGCTCCGTTTCTATGAAGCAACCGTATAATATTCAAATGACCCCCGGCAGCAGCGAGTTGCAAGCCTGTGCAGCCGTTCTAAAAATAATGAAAATAATCTTGCACGTTCTTGAAAATGAATGATTATAAAGTGACGTAGTTTTGTTAGGTCAAAGGTCATTACTGAGTCTACGCCTTTAATGTGCTCCCGTTCTTTACTGCTGGCCAGCTCTCTCACTATCCAGTCTTCATCTCCTTGGAGGCACTTCTCGAGAAAGGCAGAGAGTGACATTTTAGCGGAACCTTCTGGACTGGAACTTCATGCTTTCCCTGCAAAATCCAATTGACCTGCCTAACTGCAGGGACAGTCAGTTGTCAGTGACCAGAACTTGGAGGCACTGAGTGAGGCAGTCGAGATCTTCGGATTCCCTGCGGTTTGTCCACAAGACTTGTCACTTGAAGAGGAAGAAACTACCAAGAGCACAAGTGCACAAGTTGAATTACTCTCCAACTCTCACCAACACTACAGCAGAGTAACCAATAGTAACCAATAGTAACTTACTATACAATTAGTAATATATTACTATTAGTAAGTGAGAAGGATTTCACCTGCCACTCCGATGTCACTTTACACTTTTCACGGGTCGCCACAAAAGCCTCAAAATCCACACCAACAAGTCCTGTATTTTGTCTTTAAGCGTCCCAGGATCCACCACTTGAAAACTTTGGATTATCGAAAATAAGAGAAAACTCCCAAATACGCAGTTCACTCGTCATTTACCATGGCTGCAACAATGGCTTTTTATTCTTTTAGTAGATGGAATTATGGAATGGAATTATGGAATGGAATTATGGAATGGAGGATTAACTTTCACTTTAAATAGTTACGTCTTCGTAGGAAGGAAGGAGAAATTAGGTTTTAAATGACTGGATGTGTGTTCTATTTGCTGTGAGGCCCTCCTTAAAGTTGAAAGTGCATTGTAGCTTACTGGTGGACGACGAGTGTTGTTGAAACTAATTGAATTAAAGACGAAAGAAAGATAATTTGGTGAGACATTTCCATGCGACGAAAGCCCATTTTAATTGATGACTGAAGAAAAAGAGAGAAGTGAATCCACAGTTGGAGACTGCTGTCTGATCTTATGGCCTCAAAAACATCTTTCATTATCTTTCTGCCTTTCTGCTTCATCCTCAACTCAACAATAAGGCCAAGCTACGCATTCCTATTGTTACTTCGCAATCTTTAGTTCACGGCTGTCCCCTTTCCTCCCGTTTCCTCACAAATTACAACATTTAGTTTTAGTTTTAAGGGAAACGAACGAGATTAAAACACAGTTTTACCAAAACAATTAAACCGAATCGCAGTTATCAAAAAATCACGTCATTAATTTCTACCTGCGTCTTTTTAAAACTCAAAATTCTCTCATGGCACTTGTATGTGATTGATGGATGAAAGCCTTGAAAAATAACTTGGTCCATTGAAGAGACTAAGAATAAATAAAATAAAATACATTGCAAATGTGTAAATGGGGTGGATGTCGTAAATATGCTCCCCTTTCTTCTCCCGTTTCAAAGCTAAATCAAAATCGAGTGGATCTATTAAAGAATCTTCAGAATGCGAGGGTATGTTTGATTGACCCTTTTGTTGACACTAATGGAGAAAAAAGGTGGACCAGACATAGGACACCTGGCCACAGTAGTGACATCATTCGCTAACATTAATATATGAAAATATTAATTAAGTATATACATAGTATAAAAATAGTTTATATTTACAAGTATAGTCTACGAAACGCGTACTGAGCTCTTTGGCCTAGTTCTTCTTTCATTTGAATTAACTTGACTCTCAAAGTACGAACAAGAAGAATAACACAAAACAAAACTTTTTGCGCCCATAAATAATTATTATTATGGCTTTTTAACCAAATTATTTTTTAAAAAGGTCCTCCTTATTTTGCTTATTGATCATAAATTGATTTTATTGCTTAAAAGGGACGTATGTACACACAACCTACTTCCGTTAACATACTTGTTCTTTTGCCCAATCATCAAATTAGGAAATGTAAATTGGAATAAAAACGAGAGTGATGGAAAGATGGAATGAATAAATGTTTTGTCTCAGGTAGTAAGCGTTTAGGGTTTGCCCGTAGACTAGGAGAAAGTGAACTAGAGTAATTATTTAGATCATTCTTTATTTTCTATTCAAATATCTTTCTTTTAGAAGGCCAATTTATTTCATTTTCCGGTGTAGAATTGACCTGAATTGAGGATGAAATAATAATAACAATTGACTTTAATTAAGTATGTATTTACTTACTTGAGTTAATTCAAATTTCAATTCAGTAAATTAGTTCTTTTATTACTCAAGTGTCGGTATATAACACGGTACGGTAACTTCAATTTTTGGCGTAATTTCATCGTGCTATACATCATTTGAGAGGAAATGACGAAAAGATGACAGATCTGAAGTTGTTTTTCTAATTCAATAAATTATTTCTATTTTAAAAAAATTTCAAAAAACGTGAAAAACTTGAATTTATGTGGGCAGAAGTTGGAAGGAAATCCAACATTTTTTGACCGATCGGTATGCATTCTATTCTACATGCGATTAGCTCTCGAATGGTGCCCTGCAAGTCTCGATTGGACGTGAGCGCCTTGTCGCAATTTCATTTTGAAATTTTTTGGGTTTTGGAAAAACTGAAAAACAAGAGGAGCGATGCCCCTCTTTTGCCAGACAGTTATCGTGTAAGTAATAGACCATTTAAAAAGAAAATAAGGACAACATATCGAAGGTTGTTTTCGGCTTGCTTTTAAAATAGAAATATCTTCCAAGAAGAACTCATCGTCGAAGCTTATATTATATTATTAAATTATAATTAATTAATCAAAGTAATCTAAAACAAAAATTAATAAAAATAAAAAAAACAAGCAGATTATGTTGTAGTAAATGTGCATTTGAAGAGTTTCCTTGAGTTGGCGCGAAAGTAGAGATGGGATAATGGGATTGATGGGAAAGTGAGTGAGTGTGAAAAAGTGTTTTTCGGTGCTCTCACAAAATAAATCCGCAAGACCCGGGTGCCAGGCGATTAAGAATCTCTGAAATGTGGACTAATTTATGAGGTGGCGTAGTGTGGGCGGTGAGGCGGGGTGGGCGCCTTAGTTAGCAGCTGTCTGCTTGAGCGGGTCTCTCGCCCTCCGTCCTGACCCCTGACCTCCTCACTCTTTAACTCAAACAATTGGTTTCTTTGTGTATCGTATCAGATCCCGTGGACCTCAGAAAGTGGCGGAAGTGACCGACCCTGTGTACTGAGTCCAAGGACTCCAAGGGGATTAGAAGGTGAAAGAGTGACATTGTTTAAGTGGACGTGGAAAGAAAGCGAGCCAAGGCAGTCAAGTACTCTTTCTCAAGCAAGTCGGAATGCAAACGGAGAAACCAAAAATGATTCCCAAGTTGTAAAAGCTAAGCGCAGTTTTGCCAGCCCCCCCCCCCACTTGGAGATCCCTGGACGGACCAGAGCAAGATTTAAAGTAAATTGGAGGAAGATCCGTTTTTCGAAGGGATCGTTTGTGTTGGAGATTGTTGGAGATCGTGGACGCAGTGATTGGTGATGGTGGGCTACGACAAGAATAAAGATGAGCTGTCGGAAGCTTGGTACGGATTTGCAGGAGTTCTCAGTGGAATGACCACACGCTTCCTCACTCAGCCTTTAGACGTTCTCAAGATTCGATTTCAGGTTTGTGCTCGGTTTTTAGATTTTCCACGAGGCTCCGACCCTCTAATGTCACTCTGTCCACATCCTCACCAGCCTTCCACCCAAACCAATACAAGTGTCAGTTAGAAGACAGTCGTAAGTCTACTGCTTGAATAATCAATCATCAATTCAAAGTACTAACAACTACGTAGGCCAAAAATTCCCAGACATGATGGTCCATTGTAATTAACATTTCATACTCAAACCTCCCAACTTTAAACTGCTACCACATCTTAATGACCTTCTTGTTAAAGTCCTCTTAAATCTGTTTACGAGGCACATTGGACTACACGTGGGTATATGTCATTTGAAATGATCAACAAAAATTGTATCTGCAAAATAAGTTGAGAGGTGAAAGGCATATTTTATGGTTTAGAATAGTGACAAAATCCTGGGTTTATAGTAAAGACGAGAAAGAATGGCTTTTAGGGCAGCAAAGTAAAAATAGGTTTGTTTATAAAATAGTATTTTTCTCTCCCATTTAACTGGAAAGGCTTGGGTACGTGCGTTCTAACGTCTGTGGCCGGATGTGTTTAGTTTTAATTGGGTTGGAATTATTTAAAATTGCAGCTTCAGCATGAGCCGATATTTGCGTCTTCGAATAATTACTACTGGAGCCTGAGTCAAGCAGTGAGACGTATTGTGGAGGAGGAGTCGTACAGAGCACTCTGGAAGGGACACGTGCCTGCTCAGTTGCTGTCGGGCGTCTACGGACTCGTTCAAGTAAGTCGCATTTCATTTCTTCCCCCGACCATGGGGACCGCAGTCACCTTCATCTCGGCATGCCGATCAACACCAACATCACACTTAGCATCACGGGGATCTCCCAATCATTTTTAAATCCCAGGAAAAATCTTGATAGTAATACTCATACATACGTACCCTAAATGACCCATGTTAGTCGTGCTGCTTTAAAGCAATATTTTCTTGGTACATTTATTATTTATTAATCAAAGGTTTACACCTGGTTCTCCTTAAAGTCTTTCTGCATCGAATTATAAAAAACGACAAGGCTTTAGAATCATTGCATCACATGATTAGTAGCGTAGGTACATAAATAACAAACATTAGTTTTTACTACGGGAGTGTTAATACTTTTTTACTGTCATACTACGGTCTGTATGTATTCCACTCGTTACTTCCTGTCCACTTAGCCAAATTATATCAGAATCTGTAAAAACTATTTAGAAAAATTACCAATAAGTAATACAAACACTCGTTTTAAATTTTAACAAAATCGTTATATAGTGTCTACTAATAATGTGCTTATCCGGCAAATCTGAGCTCCAACTCGAGGTTTAATTTAAAAAAAGAGAAATGCATAATTACTAGGAACAGATTGTATGTAATTGTAGGAGGTAGAAATATTTAATAATTGTATCCAAGTTATAGAAAAAGCAGAGGTTTAAGTTTGGATGGATGGATGAGGGATTATGGGAGAATCTCCTAGATTGTATTTTACACGCACACAGCTTACAATAATTATTATTATCAGTCACTAAAATGGGATCCCATCACTTTGTCCACGCAATTCGGTCCCTCCAACTTTGGCCTCGTATTTTTGTCCCCACAATTTTTTACCTCCGTCATTTTTGTCCCCCGACAATTTTACCCCTAGCTTTTGTATCCCACGGCATTTAAAGGAGTTTGGGGAAGTACTTCCCAAGTCCATATATAACGGTGTGTACTATGTATCTACTTCAGGGTAAACTAGTGGAAATTTTTTAATTAAAGTATGAAATTACAGTATGTATGTCGTAGCCCAGGAGCGTTTCAGTCCCTGGCGCCTGTGGACTGGTCCAGAAGCGTGGTTGCTTGTGGACCAGTCCACAAGGGTGACCACTTTCAGTCCACGCGCGCCAACACACGCTCACACACTCACACACACACTACTATTTGTTCGTAGTATAATGAGATTCATTTGGTTTATCGTATGCGTACGCACTGGGATTCGAATTGAGAGTATTGTTTGTGCTGTAATAAATGTATCAAGTAACCCTGTGCGGATCTTATGCTAAACTGTAGTTTTGTATTCTAAATACTGAAACTAATTCATAACTACCTGCAATGCAAATGGTCGATCATGCTACCAGATTTCAAAATGTCATTGTATTCATTAGTCACACTGCTCAATTGTGAATTTATTCTTGTTCAATAAAAGACGGTTTTTACATCAATATAAAGTGAAACAAAAAGACAAAGCAACGCCATAAAGACGTGCGTCAGTGGGAAGGTGTATGGTGAGATTTACGATGGGCTAATTTATCTTTCATTGCCATACATATTAAAAATTATTTTTCAAAGCAAAGAAGAGATGAATAAAGACTCGTAGAACAGGAGGCTGCGGCAAGTCGTACAATAGAAGTTTAGGCTGATAAAAAGTCAATAGACTGTCCTGTCCACACAATAATACAACTTTGTCTTTATATAAATTCTTAGCTATAACGCCCGCATTAAAGTGTACTTGTAAAAAAAGTTATAGCAGCACCGGCAAGCACTTGAAATGGTATGTTTGACCTGGAATTAAAATGCCTGCTGTGTATCTCCTACATATATAATTTTTTCGATTGTAGCCTAATCGTACTGGTCTCGCTGAGCATGCCTACTTAGAAAACTTAGACAGTTTAGAAAAATAAAATTTAGGAAAACGTTTATAAAAGCTGTTATCCGGTCACACACTGGGTGGTAGTCTTTTAGTAATTTCTTGGAACTATAGTCCCTTCCTCCGTGGCCTACGGAATGAAACGATATTAGTGTAACTCGTACTAGTGTATCTATACTAAACTCTTCAGATCAAAAATGTATATGAAAAATTAAAATTTATAATAATGAATTATACTTATCTTTTAATGGTGATACTTTTTTAAAACAGATTCTGGCTCCTTACAGTATATTATTCACAGTACCCCTTTCTTTTGACTCAGCCCATTTTCTCGTCATTGTTGAAGTAATTGCCTCTCAATTCTTCCATAAACTCAGAGAGTTAGGGGGATGTCATGTTTTACCCAGCGACTACTCTTCTGCATGAGCAGTGTGACTAATGAATACAATGACATGTTGAAATCTGGTATCTGGTAGCCTTAACGGCAATTTGCATTGCATGTAGTTGAGAATTGTTAGAATACGAACAAAAGAATCTCATTATATGTACTACGAACAAATAATAGAGCGTGTGAGGGAGTGTGAGAGAGAGAAAGTGTGTGCGGTAGCGTGTGAGAAAGTGCACCTACGTGCGCTTGTGGACTGAAACTAGGTGATCTCCTGGACTGGTCCACAGGCGCCAGGAACTGAAGCGCTCGTAGGCTACGACATATAGCAACAACAAAAGGCTTGTTACCATTGAATCGTTAGGAAGTTCGCCGCGTAAATAGTATGTATATATTTAAATGGAAATATTTTTTTACTTTTTAAGTATTACATACTTGTAGTAAAACTTAATTATTTAAATGATAATAAAGAATACTCCAGCGTGTTTTAGACACAATTATTATCAAAATAGACAGTTAAAGTTAATATTTGCTTAAGAATTAGTGTTGTTTGCTTTCATTTTTTAGATTTAAGTAAAAACGATCACCAATTTTCAACGTATAAAACCAAAGGATTACTTTTGAGCCATTTAATTAACATTAACTTGTGTATATCAGTCCCAGAATAACTAAATAAATAATGTTTTGGTATGTAGTAGGGGCTTTGTTTTGGTATCCTCGTTAACTACTGCTCAGTACTAATACGCAAAAACATACATGTCAAGTATACATATAAAATACGCGGTAAAATATTTACAGTAAAAAATGCAAAGGTTTAACTTAGCGGGGGACAAAAATGCAAAATGTTAAAACTGCCGCGGTAAAAATGCATAAGGAAAACTCATTTTGGGACAAAAGTGCGAGGTAAAAGTGGGAGGGACGGAAATGCGGGGACAAGGGATATAGATTCCACTAAAATTGCTGTCAAGAGTAATAAAAACGGAATACTTGGATCCTCAAAGAAACTTATTCCTATGAGACTGGACGAGTGAACTAGCTGAGAAAGAATTGGTCAGAATACGTGGTCAAAACCGTCCATTTTTCAAAATCCAGACTAAGAGATTACGGGAAAGGGAAACACACTTGATCTTAGTACAGATTAGTTTATGTCAGGAATTTGGAATTGTTTACAACTATTTGTTTGAGGTAAAAATTCTCTTGGAGTGGAATCACAATTAAATAAATAGAATAGTTTCCAAAAGTGTTTCAAGTCAAGAAAGAGCAGTTATTCTCATAATCCCCAGCTTTAGTGTTTACTTACTTTGACTGTGAAGGAAAGTTGGACGGACTGAGACGGGAAATGGCGGCACACACCGGCTTTTTTTTATTTTTCAATTACTCTACCAATCTCTTTTCTCTCTTTTCCTATAGGGGCCGTTCATTTAGTATGTAACGCTAAATCGGCCTTTATTTTTGAACCACCGACCGCCTGTAACGCAGTTTGGACTATGTACGTAATGCATTAGTATAGGCCTGTAACGCCTGTCCAACCTACCACCGACCGCATGGCCCGTTACATACTAAATGAACGGCCCCTAAATGACTCTTTCAATATAATAGTTGCATTTCGTATCGACATAAGATGATGGAATTAATAATGAGTCGTACCTACAAGAAGACAGATGGGAAGAAGGGTGGCCATACAATTGACATTATGCTATTGGACTCGCTTACTTTCTTCACCTGTCCATAAAGCTAGGATTCTACAGTTCAGAGTATTTGACAGTAATTGTTGAGATTCTTATGATTAGGTACAATAAAAATGGGAGCATTAGCCGTAACGACGCAGCAGAATAAAATAGGCAGTGGGCAGTGAAATGTGGAATTTAAAAAGTGAAAAGACGGAAAGAGAAGGGAAGGAAGGCTTGATTGCATAAATGGCTGATTGGGAAGGTTTTGGAAGAAATGTTGGTTGAGAAAGTGACCGAGGAGGTCCAGGCTCTGCCTTCCAAACAACGATTGCCTTTGATCGAAAACTGAGCTGGTTATACCCAGATGGTTATACCCTGGATCCTGTAATAGTTTACTTTATTTTTGCTATTAAACTCGTACGTGGGTTTAATTGCGGCTCGCAAATAAAGTGCTTCTAATGGAAATGGATTCTGTTGGTATTTTTAGTTTGGAACATTTGAGTTCCTCACCAAATCTTTGGAGACTCGTCTTCCTCGGGGCGAGGAGCACAAGACGGTGATTTCGTTCGTGAGCGGATCTGTGAGTGGAGCCCTCGCAACCATTTTCTCTCTGCCCTTCGACACGCTGCGCACTCGGCTCGTTGGACAAGGCGAACCCAAGGTGACCACATCTTGCCACCTTTTATTCCCTCTCCTGTCAGTCCTGAGTAATCTGTTGGTGTGGAATTAATTGCATTTGTGTCCCTCTGCTCTTAGTTGTACCGAGGGGTCTGGGATGCCTTCGAGAAGATGAGGATGACGGAAGGAATCTCTTCCTTTTACAAAGGATTGGTCCCCGCGCTCTTCCAGATTATGCCACATGCCGGCGTCCAGTTTGCTTCCTTTCGCGTTCTATCTCTTGTGAGCAAACAGTTATCGGACCAGGGTAAGACTGACGCTTATAATTTAAACGCATATTGCCATTTCTTTGTTATTAGACTGCAGTTCGGATGGACTGTTGGTGCGCTGCTTTGAATGGGCAGCCTGCTTTTATACTTTGTGGATTCCACTCACAAGGAACACAGACATTTCGCTACTTTTACTCTCACTTCGTATCCTTTATTTGTTTGAACGTCTAATTTACTGTCTGGCATTTGTTGGGGATAAATACGAAATACACACAGTCCTTTGGGCTATCCTCGTTGGAGGACAGTGTCATTTTTATTGTGAATGAATATGTTGAATAAATAAATTTGTCTTTCTCCCTATGCATGAAAAGGGAAGAAATTAAAATTGCTTGCTTTGGCCCTCCGAGCTTATTGACGAGTGACAATAGTTCAAGTTTTGTAAGTGAACTGCAGAAATACTTGCTTAGCTACTTGCGTCTCAAGTGGATGGAAAATAAGCTTGCATTGGCACGCTTTTGCAGCTCAAGTCTGGCTCAAGGGTTTCCATTAACAGGAAGTGCGTGAGAATGAAGGAGGATTTAGTTGAAAACATTCCAAGTGTCCATCAAGTAGTTTCAAGCGAGCTATTTCGGCTGTGCTTTTAAATGTGCGTTTTTGTTGGTGAGAAACCGGAGATCCCTTCCCGTCGTCACCACATTGGAGCACTCAGTCGGGTATTTCGCTTGGACTTGTTCCCGTTTTTCCAATTTTACATGCGCAAAGATAGCCAGACTGAAATACAATGGCGGAATGACAAATTAAGTGGCGTTGCCAGAGAGGCCGCTTCGCTCATGCATTGCGTAACTAGGGTCCTTTTGCCCCTCACGCCCATTCGCTTACTCTTTATTGCCAGTCCGCCCCTGCTCAGATGGAAAGCGGTAACTACGTGGAATACTTACGTTAGAAACCGCATCTTCCACACTAAATCTTCCAAATGACTATAATTATCTAAGACAACATGATTTGAGAAACAAAGTCTTCAACAGACGATCCGATTTTTGACAACCAAATCTTTGAAAAACATTTCTTTAAATTACCAAGTCTTCCAGTTTTCTAATATATATATATGCGTATATTTCTGTAGGAAAAGTAAACTTTTTTAAAAAGGACACAAAAGGATTCTAACATGCCTTGGACCTTTATTAATTCATGTAGGTTAGTGAGTGGAGCTTTAAAATAAATTCTATATAAAAACAGTTTTACCTAGATCATTTAAAAAGGCATTTTTCAATATTGGTGTGCCTACAACTTTATCCTAAACGCGTACATTTTCATTTCTGAGAAAACTAAGTATAATTTTTCCGGTAAAAATATTTACTTTGCATACTATTGTATTGAGACGGGTCATATGTGTAGGAAACGTTTCAAATAAGAATAAAATAAAACATGTCTGTGCAACTTTGTGGCTTGTTTTAACTCTACTTTACTGACTAATATTATAAACTAACTAATTGTTAAAACTGAGGAGTGTGATGTTGATATTGCGTGTTGAATTGTGGGTGGTAGAGTACGTGGAGTCCCTAAACTAACAACCTTGTCTTTCAAAGAGTTTGGCCTTAGAAGATTTTGTGTTAGGCAGCCATTGTTTTCCAAGTTGTTACCGTGAAGCAGATCTTTACTCCCGCCCTCATTTCCGTCACAATGGTGCTTTATGCAATGAATTTTGTTGACAAATTAAAGTATGTGTGTAAGAAGGTTAGTAATTTAGTAAAATAGCCAAAGGCTAAGAAAACAGTTGTAATGCTGTTTGGCCCGTGCTCGTTTGGTGAGGTATTAGTTGCTTAGGTCGGGCCTCCTGGTCCGTTTTCGAAGAAGAATTGAGGCGATTTGAGGGAGTCTGAATACGCAGTAACAAGTACACTCCTCCGAGACGTGAGGGAATAATTTACCCTTGCCCACTTGCCCCCTTGCCCCCTTTCCCCGCTTGCCCACTTGCCCCCTTTCCCCGCTTGCCCACTTGCCCCCTTTCCCCGCTTGCCCACTTGCCCCCTTGTCCCCTTGCCCCGCTTGCCCACTTGCCCCCTTGTCCCCTTTCCCCGCTTGCCCACTTGCCCCCTTGTCCCAGTTGCCCTGCTCACTCTGTCTGGAAAACCTTTTACTTCTTAATTATTCTTAGGCAATAGTTACTACTAAAATGGTACTCCATTTATTTTTTATTTTTATCCCTCAATCAGGAAGGATGTCATTTTAATAGTAATTAATTATTACGGAAACCAAGTGGAGCTTGGTTCTGCATTTTTCAAAAACCGAAATATGTTAAAATGAAATTGCAAACGGTAACTCACGTCCACCCGAGACCACTACTGCACCATTTTAAAGCTAATAGCTAATCGCATCAAGAGTAAGAATTACATAGACTCATTTAAATATATTCAACTTCAGTCTAACATTTATTTATGAAAATTAAGTCTTTTCATGTTGTTTCTCAACATTTTTCGAAATATTTCAAAAAAACAGTACCATAATATACCATAAAACCATAACTTGGCATCTGTAATCTCCTCGTCATTTCCGATAAAAGGGTGTAAGTGTTATGTGCAGGCTGAATTTGGGAGACAAATTAAATTTACCATGCTATTGGTGTAAATACTTTGACGACATTTTATCCAATAATGTTTACAGGGAAAAGATGCTCTCTGTATTCCGGGGGTTGGAAATAATGCGTAGCGTGATCTTAATTAATACGCTTTAATTTGTAGGCGGAAGAAAAAATGGACAGCTGCCTTTTTGGAATAATTTGCTGTGTGGGTCAACAGCTGGACTGATCGCAAAGCTGGTGGTTTATCCACTTGATCTGGCCAAAAAACGTTTACAAATCCAAGGCTTTCAAGTTGCACGGAACAAATTCGGCAGAGTAAGTGTGGATTGTGAAAAATGTGTTTGTGGAAACTTGACTCTTGAAAAAGTGGTGCTAATAATTTGTAGTAGTTAAAGTGAGATTGCTTTGGCAGGTACGAGAGTACAGAGGATTCAGGCATTGCCTGAAAGCGGTGGCAGCCGAAGAAGGATTTGTTGGCTTGTACAAAGGAATTGGACCAAGCTTACTTAAAGCTGTCCTCACGAGTGGTCTTATGTTTGGCATCTACGAAGAGATTCTGCAGCGAATTCAAGAATACAAGTAACACGCCCACCCCCGACAGTCAATACGCAGACAGCATAGCATAATGTGTAATTAATACGCATATTTGTTAAAATAATAAAAATTGAAACACGAAACCAAGATGCTAAAGAAGAAAGACTTGATTTACATATTAACAATTTCGTCCAGAATAAGTTAGAGGAGGCTCATTAGGTTGGATGAATGCAATGAAATGTCTTTATAAGGATGTTCTGGCTATGGCGTCAGAACCAAGCGCAGAGTTCTTTTTAAGGGTAAATGTAATTAAAAAAATAACTAAGAAGCAGAATAAACCAAGTGACTATTTTCTTTTTCCGCCTGCAGCATCAGTTCTTGACAATTAGGCGTACGCACCTTACTGAGCCTGTAAACTTGACTGTATTCTTCCAGAGGTCCACGGTCACTTAGAAATGAAAATCTTGGAAACCACGACTTGGAAACTATTCGAAAGTCCATGTCTTTTAAAAGTATAGCTTGGAAAAGCCAAAACTTGGAATGTTTATATCTTGGAATATCTACAACGTGGAATGTGTTTACATTTTGTACGTTTTTAAAAAATGCAGCATCTTATTGCATCGTCATTTGACTTTTATTGGTTGCAAAGAGCTCCCTTTAAAGAAATTGAATTTCGAAACATTCCAAGTCGTGGATTCTCGAAGTCGTGGTTTGGAAGATATAGTTTGGAAGTAGCGACGGATTACCCTTCCAGATGTGCATCCCACAGACCGAGATCCAATTCCCCATGAGACTCAGTAAATGGAATTATTCCCCCAAGTGGCTCCAAGCTCCCTCGCAATCACGGCTCACACTCGCTCCTCTTACTTTCACCTTTCCTGGCTATTTCCGCCATTTCAACTGATTTTGCCCTCCCGGTGTCCACGTCCGCGCCTCCGCGCTCTTCTGCACCAATCAAGTGCGCTCTTGAGACCAAGGGCCTTCTTATCATGCACACATTACAGCATCAGCCCAACGCCGGCACTGCCTTTGCGTCTCAGCTCAATTGCCTTTTCCAGTTCTGGTTTCCGCGTGGCCCTAATTATTCTCGAATGCTATATTTAGAATTAGCTTGTAGTTGTTTGTAAAATAAAATAAATACGACACGAGTAACGTAATAATTGTTGGAGAAGAGCGGCCCACTCTTGTCGTTGTGTGCTGCCACCTACGACCTGCTCCGCACTCCTACTCTCAAGTCTAGTAATTCTACTAATTTTCTAAATCCATGTCACAAGGTTCAACTTTAGGAGACGAGCATTAATTTCATTGGGGACATTCATACATGACGCTGGCTACTTTCACAAATTAGCTACCTTAGTCCCGTTACTAATAGAGAACCAAACCCATGTAATGGGAATGCAATGAGTAAACAAGAGTCCCTACATGCTCACATCATCCTCAAACATGGATATATGTAGTTGGTTTCATCATTATCTTACATTACTTCATACTCTACTCATTTTAATCCTGCTTCCTGCCCAGTAGGTGTTAGCAATATGTTATTTACCTTTATGTCTCCTATCGTTCCTACTCTGTCTCATCTAAGTTAATGGCCTACGCCATGTGAGCATCTACGTACGCATTTAACGACAAACAAATATGCAGTGCAGTGCGTTCTTAAATTACACTAAAGCTACCCACCCGGACCGGTTACGTTGAGAGCATTGTAAAAAACCAAATGGCCAGCAGAGTAGAATATTTTGGACGACCACAATTATTACAAAAATATTAAGTTGCCGGCATGAGCTTTGAAATGAAAGGAAAGTTGAAGCGCCTCCGTCGCACTTGATGAACCGTAACTTATGAAATGCTCCCAGGGGTGACCGGGACGGGGATTGGGGATGCCCACGCACTTCCTTCCTGTCCAACATTTCTCTGGAAATCACGTTAAACGGTTAATGTGCAAGTTGGTCCGCAATACGCGAGTAAAAACAACTCTGCACAGCTCTGGCCTGTCACTCATGTCACTGTCCAATGATTCCCATCTTTGTTCTCACTGCATGTGTACAGTCGTTGCTCTCGAATCCCTTCAGTCATTATCAAAGCTGGCCACATTTCCTGATTTTCGCGCAAAAATTTCCTGATTTTATGGTTTTCAATTTCCTGGTATTTCCTTATTTTGGGTTTAACATTTCCTGGTATTTCCTTACTTTGTGCATTAAATTTCCTGGTATTTCCTGATTTTTTATTAATAAACCCCTGATATTTTAAATTTTATTGCTACTTCTTCATTTTGCGGTTGCATTTTTTAGTATTTATTTCTTAATGCAATTTGTTTACACTTGTAAAAGTTGCATATTATTTGTTTTTCAAAAAATGCTTAAATGTTTTTGAAAACTCTAAAATGGAAATTTTAAGTAAATATATTTGCAATCAAGAGGTAGTCCAAGAAAATAATTTTTTTTTACATTTCCTGAATTTCCTGATTTTTTTTCAATTTATGGATTTTAAGCATAGTCATTTCTGAAAACTGGTTGACCAGCCTCAAATCCACATTTCCTGTTATTTCCTGATTGGCCAACCTTGGTCATTATTAATCAAACTAATTAATTTTGCCAAACTTAACAACTCTCCCAATTAATGTTCCATAATAAATACTACTTAACTCGTATTAATTATTATAATTTATTATTGATTATTGTTCCTGTAATAGAGTGTTGGACATGACACTTACACAATGCAGAGTGGGCGCTAAATTCAAAAAGATGTTTACCTGCACTTCCTTACTTGTACTTCACTTGCTAAAAACCAAAGTATTTTATTACTTTCTCTGTAACTTTTGATTCCCGTTTGAATTAATTTGAATCTTCTTGTTTGATGACTTTTTAAGACGGACTTTAAAGTTATTATTGTCTGTCTTGTGATTGTTGTGATGTTGTGCGTAAATTGGAGTTGGTGTCAGGGTTAAATTCTTCTCTGCTCTCACTCCTAATTCCTATACAAGTCACTGTCCCCTGTATTGCATTGTTGGTCATTGCGAGACGTGGAAAGATGTGACATGGAAGTACTTGAGGGCCAGTGACAGTGACTCCAGAAGTGAAGTGACTAGACAGAGAGGCAGTGGAGTGACGAGGGGGGGGGGGCAGTGGGACAGGGGGCAGGAGGCAGAGCGCATGAGAGCTGGACTTGTGAGGGAAAGAGAAATGCGGGAAGTAGAGGCTGGGGAGTTCCATCCGCACATTCTTCGACGTCAACTGAGAGAGTCGAATTGTTGTCGGTTGTGTGGCTACGGAGCGTACAAGG
>JAQFZC010003799.1:0-17735 GCA_034695205.1 Dicyrtoma fusca | reverse complement strand
CACCAATTTGTTTATTCGAAATTCAATAAATTATTAAATTATTGTAGCACTGATGCTCCTGTTGCGCTCGGTAACAATGCCTATGCTCACTTTCCCAACCAGAAACTATGGACTCATAAAAAAAGACAGTGATTAATAAACATTCATTCACATCATTTTGACACACCTTATAAATTTCTAATAATTTTGCTTAGAATTTATTTCTTTCAATAACCCGCATGAACATTATTTCGAACTTCAAATTATTTCAATTATGACATCAAATTCAATTCGTTCATTCCTTCAATTTATCGACAGACCACACGAACATATATACTTACAGATACACAGCAGAGAGCATGAACTTGTAGATTACAGCACTACCTCCGCTTAAACTATCTAAAATGCTACTTTACAACACTAACTAACCTATGACCTCTTTAACATTTAGATTACGGCACTAATTATATATTACGCTACTAAACCGAAACTTTACGACACTGTGTAACCTACAACCTACGAAGATTTTAGATTACAGCACAATTTCTTTTGCCAAACTACAAAATTACATTTACTACACTCCCCATTTCGCTTAAAACACAGAGTTTTACTATAAAATGATAAAAATTCGAGTCCTAACCCAAAACATGAGTAATATAATCATTTATATTCGTTAAAACCCGAAATTTGCACTTGCAAACATAAAAATTCGGCAAAATTACTATTTACATATATTACATTTATACATACTCGGAACGCTGACCAAAAACGAGATCCCCACTCAATAATATGGGACTTTCAACCTACAATTTTAATTCCCCACACTCAACGGATTTTCTTTATAGAAATTTTGATCAAAAGAAATACAACAATGGCACTCACTTCCCACTACTGCTACGAATATTTATAATTTCATAATTACAACCAATACTCTTAATTTTAATCAATTAAATGATACATGTACCCGATTTTGACCCGGTTGACCTTCCACCTGGACCTTTCTGTATTCAATTTCTGTAAGATTATTTGATAGCCGCCCCTATTGTCTTTTAATTTCTCGTCTAAAACTCAAAAACTTCAAAACAAATGAGACCCTACAACCTACACAGACTGGCTGACTGAACCGTCGCCTCTTGCCACTTGTCTTGGCCGCTGGAGAATCCCGAGTGCCGTAACGACCGTCTCACTGCACTGAAAAGTTGGAAGACGGATGACGGCATGGACATAGCGTCTCCTCGAGAGCTACGACCAGCCTAATTGGTCAGCACTGCACTCCTCCACTCTCCCACAACCAATACAGAGACATTTAACACTGCACTGAAACTCAGCCATTCGCTCCTTTAGATTGCCTTTTTCTTTCTCTCTCTCAACCTGGGTTTAGCTTTACACTATAATTATTATTATTATTTTGTTTTATTTGATTTAAAGCCGACCAAAATTTCAGCCTCTCACAAGGCAGTTAGCTATTGCAGAAAATATTGGCCTTTAAAATGCAAGTCTCTTGATTAAGTAGTAATTAAAAGGACTACGTTGAAGCACATACTAAGCACAAAAAAACTTAAACCTTATGTTTTTTAGCCAATCAATTTCAAGGCACTGGTTATTGTTGTGTAATAAATTGTTCTCATGTTTCTTAGGAACCCAAATGCGTATTCATGAGGCTTGTTTTGCAAGATATTTTTAAATGCAAAGCATTAAAGCTACTCTCCTGCCTGTCTACTACAAGCCCACAAAAATACAAAAATAAAATATGCATGTAATCAATTAAATATATGCCTTTTGACATGTTTGAAAATTGTATTGGTTGAGCTTAGTTTCAGCCTTTTAGATGTTTGAAGGTAGAGGAGAGCTCAACTATTACAGAGAAATAGTACAACTGGTACATAATCGATGTACCATGATTTAGCGGTATAAAGATTTGGCGGCATTTAACTCAAGCTCATATTAGGCCTGCTACATGGTTTATGGGTGCATGTGTCACTTCCTGTGTCATCGAAAAGTGACAGAATTTTTTTTTAAATTGCAAATTTAAATAAGCTAATCAAATATTTTGAATTTTAAAAAATGAGTGACTTTTTAGGCCATGACGTTTTTTGACAGGGGTCACTGACCTCCAAACTGGATTTACATTCAATTGATAATGAATTTTGTTGGTTTTAGCATGTGCTGATGACGTAGCTACATCCGTTTTCTAAATCCATTTTTACCATAGGAAGCCCTTTATAGGTAAGTTATTGTCAGGCCAGGTCGAGTTGTGTCAGGTTAGGTCAACAAAGGTCAACAATTGGCAGGTAGCCAGAAGCATGAAGTAGATATTGTAGCTAATGGTTTGTAGCACTACTCCACAATTGAAGGAAGCACGAAGCTGAGATCTTGGCTTAACGCCACTCTATATCTTGTAAATTGTAAGCTGCGCTGTTGCTAAAGATGCATCTACAGTACTGGTTTTTGCAAATAGCGTGGTGATGATGTGCTAATGTTTAGAATTCTTGCTGTTCCTACACAAGTAATAATTAAATTGGCCTATCAAAAAAACTAATTAGTATTAATTAATAGTTATTAATTAGTAAACTAATTAGACAGAGTATTTATTTTCACTTTTAGAAATCACAGGGCATTTACAGTTTTAACAAGCGTTTTTATACTTTTAAGAAGTGCAAAAAAGCGTATCTATACTCTCTATGTGAACTTTTTAAAAAAGGCAAAACAGAATTTTTCACGCTTTCAAAACGGAGGAAGTACCATATTTAAACCTTCAATACAGACAAAACACGATATTTACAATTTCTAAAATGGACAAAAGCAGTATATTTACACTTCTCAAACAAGGCATAACAGCGTATTTAAACTTTAAAAAAGAGGAAAAGCGTATGTCTGTGTACTTACCCCAATAAGGAAAACGGCGTGGTATATCCACTCTTTGGAAAAGGATATAGTAGTCTAACGTCTTTAAATGGCATACTCGCAACTCGCAAGTTTACTCTTCAAAACTACCGCTAAAAAGGTTATTTACACATTTCAAAGATTTTACTTTTTGGCTCTTATCTTAACACCAACCAAACCAGAGTACATATAACTTTCACATTGTTTCTGTTACCCAGGCAGCACTGTAAAAACTAATTTTCAAACTTTTCAAACCATTCGAAGCTCGGATTCGTACTTTTTTAGAAAGCACAAGTCCTCGATTTACACTATTTCTCCAGCCACGCAAAACCTTGGTTTGTATTTTTTCAAAACATGCCAAACCCCGATTTGCACTTTTTCAAACCATTCCAAATATTGATTTGCACCTTTTTTAGCCAAGCATAAACTTGTTTTGCACTTTTTTGAAACGTGTAAAACCTTGATTAACGCGTCTTTTAGAAAGTGCGAACCTCAATGTAGATTTTTTTAAACGTACGAAACTTTTTTTTCCACTTTGTCTTGCATCTTAGCATTTTGTAGTCTCCTCGCTTCACACCTAAGCAGCGATAAACTCGTTCAAATGTATAGTCTGCACACATTTTGTATTTTATTCAAGCTCTTTAAATGTGGTATTACTTACGCGTCTTGTTTCAATTAGAAACTCGTGATTTATGGAGTGTAATAATGCGAAGTTTGTTTGTATACAATAGGTGCAGTCAGTAATCATAGCATTAGAATAAATATTTGAATTAAATAGCTCGACTGTAACTGCAAAATCTTTACATGGGACATTACATAACTCGCGGAATACATTTGGCATGGGGTTGCAAAAATCTCGCCTTTCTACCAACTGTACTTCCGTGATGTTTTTATAAAAAATAATTTTTCTTTTTATAAAATTGATTAAATTGACAAACAGAAAATGTAGCAATTCAATGCTTCGTAAAATTACAGCACTTGCTTTGCCACATTTGTGTTCCATAATTTTATTCCTTGACTTTGTAAAAATATAAACGACGTCGAGATAGTAAATAAAAAAGTTTTATTTACTACTTAGCCATTTCGCTTACTAACAGTGTATCAAATTGCTTAGATTTTGTCACTATTACCGTATTTAAAATAAAACCCATCGATAATTTTATTTAATTATATTATTAATAATAATTATTTTATATAGGTAATTCATTTACGTTTTCGCAACAGTTGACATTCCAGTGCAGTAGTGCAGTGTGTAGTTTTCAGTTTAATGGCAATTTTGAACCACCTAATCACAAACGAGCAATCAACTGTCGGCAATGTAAAACCCGTGTTTTTGGTTACAGAATCGCAACGGCGTTAAAATCAGAATTATTTAAGCCATAATATTATTATTTTCCACTAAACCGATTTGATCTGTCCAAGACAACTTGTCGACCCGTCATGTGCCATCGAAAAGTGTTCACTAATTTTTTTTTACTTACTGTACAAGGCGGTGGACAAAAACCAATGAATGAGACGGAGTGCGTTTACTTCTTCTTTAGGTACTCCGTGGGCATTGTTGACCATTGTTGAAATAATGTAACCTGAGTTGACGTATTACAACAGATTCTAAATGCTAGAATTAACAGAAATGTGTTAACTTTAATAAAGTTTATCCGATGCAGATTTTTTGGCGATTTGAATTGTGATGGAGTGTCAATTTTTACAACCTGCTACGCTACGGTTGTTCGTTCATAAATAATTACTCTACTATTTTTATTTTAGTAGTGTTATTACTCTTTGCTTCTGAATAAAATACAATCATTTTCTGAATAGATTAAATAAAAATTCTGATAATAATAATAACACGACCAAACCGTTGCAGAAAATCTATTTGTTTTCATTTAACTCTGTTTTTAATCCACAGTCAAAGTTTTTTTTCCTCACTAATCAAAACATAATCAAGATCAACAAATGTATATATTACTTATTTATCTTTATAATAATATTACCAAAATAAGTACACGATTGCAAACGACTTCGACACACGAAATCAAGGATCAATTAATTTATTTTACTTATCTAACTATTGTACAATATCTGGGGTTGTAAGGGCAATGGCCATGGAACAACTAAGGAATAAACTTATCTGTCTATCTAAATTGCAGTAAAGTAAAATGGCCAACACATTACATACATATCGCTAAAGATTAGATAATTCATATTTTTTGCAATTCACCGGACAAGAGTCAATATGTGCGTCATCACAATTAAACATTTTCATATATATTATTAATTTGGGGCTCTGCATAAATGACGTTAGAGAATGAGGATTTGACTCTCCACTTTTTTTATTGGTATTACAAAGTGAAAAGCTAGTGCAGGCGGCGGGGTGTAACAAATAATTCCCTTAAAACGTATAAGCATCATTTATGCACAGCCCTCGGTTAACTGGTCGTAATCAATTATCTAGACAAGTATAGAGTTATATAATACTATTCAGTTTGCCTTGTTTAGAGCAGTAGATTAAACGCAGCCCTTTATTAGGCATTCAACTGCTGCTGCGCCGGAACATTTTGAAATCAACCCTTTCAAGTTTTACAAATAAAAGTGTATTTAAACTACAATATCCACTGCTATTAAATTGTAACTGCAATTCACACCGAGTTATAAAATACACGTAAAAATGGACGATTGCAACGTAGTTGAGAAGCCTTTGCTGGAAAGAATTCAAAGTGAACTGGAAGCGGATCCCGAATTAAACGACGTCACCTTCTCTGTCGGCCTACAAAAAACGAAAGTGAAGGCATTGAAAGTAATTCTGATGGCGGCTTCTCCAGTTTTTAAAAATGAATTCAAAACAAATTGGGAAAATAAGGTTATAAAGGAGGAAGAGGGAATTCCACTGCCAGATTTGGATGGCGAAAGCTTCCAGCTTTTTGTTAAAGTAACCACAATTATATTACTCACTAACTTGTGCAACTTACTTCACTTGATAGCTTACGATTGTATAATATTTATTTATTGTATCATAAAAAATGTGAATTCTAGCTAACTTCGTTGGATGCGTGGTCTGTAGAATGTTTTCAAAAACTGAATTTGCCGCCAAATCAACTTCTGAATTTGCTGTCCATTTGCCGACGCTATGAAATGGGAACTGCTGTTAAAATCTTGCAAAAACTCACCGCTGCTTTCATTCAGTGGGCTAACAATGTGGAATATTATAATAATTATTGCATTTTTAATACTGTATTTTATTTTTGTTTACTTTCGTTTTCATTTAAGGTCCTTTACCAAGTTCAAGAATACTACTGACTTTCTAAAACTGTCCCAAGAAAATTTAAAAGAAGTCCTTGCCAGCGATGATCTCCCAATAGAGGAGACTGAGGTCTTCAAATGTGCTTTGAAGTAACTTAATGCATTCATTTTTATTTAATTTCGCAATACGTTTTGCTTAAGTAAAGTCATAGGTGCTTGTGAAAGCGGTAAATAAACACATTTTTTCTAAACATAAAAGATGGGCGGAGCGGAAATGCAAGGAAAAGAATATAGAAGCATCAGGGGACAATCTTCGATACGTCCTTCGTGACTGTTTGTTCGAAATTCGGTTTCCATTAATGTCAGTTGTTGACTTTACAAGAATGATTGGCTTGAAAAATGTGCTTACGGAAAAAGAAACTTTGGAAATTTACAAATACATTGGTCAGGACGAAAACGCAAGGTTCGGCTAGTAAATTAAAAATTGAATTATCTTTAAAAAAATTAGTAAAGAAGGAACGAACTCTCGCATTTATAACGTTACTTTTTATTACTGCAGACTAAGGTTTGATGTAAGAAGCCTTGCATTTAAATCCAAAAAACGAAATGCAGGTGTTTTATCAAAAAAGGTGTCAAACTCTGCAGAGTTGCAGCCTCAACTACGCCCGACGCCTGGTGCAGAGGCAACGCAAACAAAGGAAACGCCGATTGCAAAGCCACTTGGCTGCTCCACGCTTTTGCTTTTGAATAAGTCCCGCAAAATCGAAGTCAATGCTCCTTTTGTTTGTGACGGAAGGACTCAGCAACACGCGTAATTCAATTTTAATTATTTTTAAAAATTCACTTAATTCTTTGATGTTCGTATGAGTGCCATTCACCGTGTGTTCATTAGGTTTTGTTCAGCACAAAACATCGCTGTGGTTGGACTTGGCTTTGTTGGACCAATTGAGGCAGATGCATTCTACGATGTCGCTGTGGGTGTTGAACGCTTTTTTCTTGCAAAATCCTTGCTGGGCGGAACATTGAAGAAGCGCATTTATGCCAAGAAAAATGAAACGTTTTATTTTATTTTCGATAAACCAATTACTGTGGAAGCAACGCCATTAGATAAGATTTTTCTTCCTAACTGGATCGATTACTCTCTAACGGTAAGGTTTACAAAATAATTCTAACTCTAATATTATTTTCATTACAATTATTGTACAATAATTATTGTGACAACAGCCAGTTTCTAAACCCAAAGCAGCGATGGAACTATCTAAATAATATTTTGTGGTCCCTGTATAGTTAATGTTTTGTCAATTGCTTTAGGGGCCGGACACATCTTCTATTGTGGGCGGACAACATGTACAGACAAGGCTGAAAGAGGGAACCAATCGAATTGATTTGTATTTTGAAAGCAACCAATTATCCGAAATATTATTTAACAAACTCTGAAACACCGCTTACACCTAGACCCTTTTTATTAATATATTTTATGCGTTTATCAAATAATATACGGAAAATTGCATATCTGAATAAATTATTTGTGTTACTTTTAATTATAAAAACGCAACGGCGTTAAACTCAAGGAATTATTTGATCTAAAACACTGCAATGATTAGTGCAAACGAGTTTTAGGTGTGCCCACGTAGAGTTACTCTCAGATTTATACTTATTAGGGCGTCTTATAATTTTGAAGCAACGAGTTTTTTTGGGCTTCAATTTTGCCCCACAACCTGCTTGACCAATGCAGGTCTGAACATTTTGCAACTTTTCAAAAGCATATGAATGGATCAATGGAGACTTTTTCTACTTTTCAAAGACTGCAAATAGGACATTTTGCATATTTTCAAAAACATGTAAGTATGACGTTATACCCCTTTTTAAATGCATGTATACAGCACCTTTTGTACCTTTTTAAAAACAAATAAAAAGAACGAAAACAACAGATTCTTTATGCTATATTTACCCTACAATAGCATTATGATTTAGATGCTTCCCGGCAATTATATTTCTCTTAACGAAAGTAGTTTTAAGTCACCTCAATTTTAATTTGATTTAACTCTTTTATTAAAAACTATACTACGTGAGCGTGAGATTACACGCCTAATTAGGTTTAGTACTCAATTATTTTACAATTTCAAAAATAAATCGGTTTTTAAACAGTGCGTGCGTTTTACAGGGGGTTAATGAGAAAAACTAAGTTCCAATTTAATCGAATAATGATTTCTATATTTCTCACCTTCATTTGGTGGCTTACTATAGTTAGCTACAGTCAATTTCTAAATCCATTTTGCCATAGCTGCATAAGAAACCTTCACATGTAAGTTAATGCCAGGACAGGTCAAATTGGGTTAGGTTATGTCAAACGAAGGTCAACATAAAAAGGTCAACGATAAGTACCACTACCCAACAATTTGGGGGAGCACAGGCCTGTTAGCTTGCAAATAATAGTGCCTCGGCTTAACGCCGTTTCAAAAATAGACATTGAATCACCTAAACTGTCTAGGAAGAGTTGCTTTTCCCTTGGTACAGCAAAATCCTTAAACCTTTTTGAAACGAAAATAAGTCTAGATTTACATCTTTTTAACAGTGTAAGTTACTAGTTGTGACCTTTATGTAAGTGTGAATTTCCAGTTTTGACCTTTTTGAAAGTGTTAGTTACTAGTTTTACATAACTTTGAAAATAGTCATTTGTAGTTTTGCCTTTTTAAAAGTGCGTAAGTTACTAGTTTTAACCTTTATGTATGAGTGAATTTCCAGTTTTGACCTTTTTGGAAGTGTTAGTTACTAGTTTTACATCACTTTGAAAATAGTAAAATGTAGTTTTGCCTTTTTAAAAGTGCGTAAGTTACTAGTTTTGACCTTTATGTATGAGTGAATTTCCAGCTTTGACCTTTTTGAAAGTGTTAGTTACTAGTTTTACATCACTTTGAAACTAGTAAAATGTAGTTTTGACTTTTTAAAAGTGTAAGTTACTAGTTTTGACCTTTATGTATGTGTAAATTTCCAGTTTTGACCTTTTTGAAAGTGTTATTTACTAGTTTTACATCACTTTAAAAATAGTAATTTGTAGTTTTGACTTTTTTGAAGTTTAAGTTACTAGTTTTAACCTTTACGAATGTGTGAATTTCCAGTTTTGACCTTTCTGAAGTGTTAGTGTGTAGTTTTACATCACTTTGAAAACGATAATTTGTACTTTTGACCTTTTTAAAAGTGCAAGTTACTAGTTTTAAAGCTTTTTTTGAAAATGACGATTTCTAGTTTTGACCTATTTGAAAAAGTCCGTTACTAGTTTTATATCCGTTTGAAAATGTTAATTTCTAGATTTTACCTTTTTGAAAGTTCGAGTTACTAGCTTTAACCTTTTTTAAAGCTGTAATTTCTAGTTTTGACGTTTTTGAAAGTGTTATTTAGTAAACTAAACACTTTCGTAAATCATGACTTCCATGGTTTCCCACTAGATGAACTTTGATGCTCATGGCAGAATTTTAGGCTTGTGCCCATAATACACGCCTCCTGGCGATCCATCAAAATTCTGCCTTCTGCTTCTAAAATGCACAAGAAAAAATCATCAAAATAAAATTGGTTTTGTTGGCCATGGTTTGAATTACAAGTGATTTCAAATAAAAACATTTCTGTTTCTCATTGCTTCATTTCTACTAATTGTCTATCATTCAATTAGAACATAACTAAAGCAAGGAATGACAAGAACTAAATCAAACACGCTTTTTCTACACATCATCGGTAAAGAAGTATTGTGAGTAAAGTCCAGCTTGAACTTAAAAAAAACTATCGTATCGACTATCCTATTTTATAAATGTGACAAATTCGTAATAAAATCACTTTGCCTACGATTTGCTATTTAGTTGCTTCGAGTCGTTTCAAGATTCGTACTTAGAGTTTGGATGCTTCAGACAAGATTGTTAAATTATTAACAACTGCATAGTGGGTTATGTTATATAAGTAATTGGAAATTTTGCGCAAGTCCTTTAAAAGTTTTTTCGCTTAAACATAATTTGATTTTTTACAAGTTTTAACAAGCTTCCAAATCATTTCCGTTAAGCTCTTCACAAGTCACAAGTAATAGATTTTGATTTATTGTAAGGCAGTGGGATGTTAATTGTCACTCCTTGCCACAAGTACCAATTGTTAATGCTACATCGCTGCTAACAACTCACTCGTAAACTTACAACTGAAATTAGAGGCCCAAAAGCAACAATTATTATTTAAATTCAACGCTCCGCGCCGCACACAAGTAATACGTAACAATAAAAGTTGGGTTCTTCAACCATTTAGGAAGTGGGGAACTTTACGGAAACAATGCGTTAAAAAAGTATTTAATGCTATAAATTCATTTTTTCAAAACCGTCAAGACCAGTAATTATCATTTTTTTAAAAGGGTCAAATCTAGTAAATGACACTTTTTCAAACTGTCAAAACTAGTAAATAACACTTTTTCAAACTGTCAAAACTAGTAAATAACACTTTTTCAAACTGTCAAAACTAGTAAATTAGTAAATAACACTTTTTCAAACTGTCAAAACTAGTAATTAACACTTTTTCAAAGCAGACAAAACTAGTAAATAACACTTTCAAAAAGATCAAAACTAGAAACTGCAGTTTTCAAAAACATTCCAAACTAGTGACTAACGCTTTCAAAATAGTTAAAACTACAAACTACGTTTTTAAAACACAATCAAAACTAGTAAATAACACTTTCAAAAGGTCAAAAATCTAGAAATTACAGTTTTCAAAATGGCTAAAACAAGAAATTATCATTTGGAAAAACGTTCAAACCTGCAAAGTACCCTTTTCAAAATCATTTAAAACAAAGTATACATTAGTACGTAAGTATCTCCATCATTAATTATGCATATAAATTCTGACTAGCCGCTCCCCAGTGCAGTGCACATGCAATTTATGACCACTGACTGTCAGTGCGGAATTCCTACGCTTTTTAAATGTAAGCAGAAAACATTACCGCAAAAAATTTTGGGATAAAAGATAACAAAATTGTATTATCAGTGCAGCGCTTATCGGTCTACAAATGATACTAAAAAGCCTTTTGAAAGGGAGAAACGCAGATTGTATTTTTGCATTCAGTTATTTTTGAAAGGTAATTAAGTTTTATTCCATCTGTGCTATTAAACAATTACAGACTGGAAGCCGGCAGTGTTTGAGTGTAATTACTAACAAATTCGAATTTAATTATTAAATAAGCTATGACTGCTGAAAGAAAAATACTTTATAAAATAAAAGTTTAACGTCATTTTGACTCTTGAGTTAGAAAACCTGTTTTTACAAAATTCAAATGCTTTACCTATTAATATTATTGGATACGCTTTAGTTTGGAACTTAAGCAGTAGTGAGTTACGTAATTATGAATTACTGCCTATTTTATATTAATACATACGTGGATGACGTAATGACGCCAAATTCAACGTAACCGTTTAACCAGCGTCATTACTTAAATATAAACTTTATACACGTTCACATTAACTGGAATAACCAACGTACATATACTTCGACCACTTCCTACGTGAATATACTGACGGAAGGTTTATTGAAAATGAATAAAATGGATAATGAAGAAATAAGTTATTTAACTGACGTGCATACTTCTGAAAGTGCAAAATGTTCTATTTCCATGTTTCCTGTAAGCTGCAAAATGTTCTACTTGCTTGTTTCTAAAAGTGCCAAATAGCTTATTCACATGTTTCTGAAAGTGATTTTTTATTTATGTACATGTTTCTGAAAGTGCAAAAGTTCTATGTAAAAGTTATTGAAAGTGCAGAAGTACTATTTACATGTTTCTGAAACTGCAAACGTACTATTTACATGTTTCTGAAAGTGCATAGGTTCTGTTTACATGTTTCTGAAAGTGCAAAAGTTCTATTTAAAGTTATTGAAAGTGCTAAAGTTCTGTTTACATGTTTCTGAAAGTGCAAAAGTTCTATCTAAAAGTTATTGAAAGTGCAAAAGTATTATTTACATATTTCTGAAAGTGCAAAAGTACTATTTACATGTTTCTGAAAGTGCATATAGCTTCTGTTTACAAGGCTTCGAAAGCGCCAAATATTCTATTTACCCATATCTGAAAGTACAAAATGTCCTATTTACATGGACATGATATTTCAAAAGCACAATTTAGACGTTTCTGAAGGTGCAAAAGTTCGGTTTAAACGTTTTTGAAAGTGTAAAAGTTCTGTTTCCATGTTTCTAAAGGTGTCAAACGTTCTTTTTTATAGTTTATAAAAGTATCAAATGCTCTATGTACGTGTTTCGAAAAGTGTGAAAGTTATTTGCATGTGTTTCTAAAAGTGCAAAAATGTCCTATTTACATGTTTTTAAATGCTGCCAAAACAAAATGTAACTAACACTCTTAAGAAAGTGAAACATTTCCTATTTACGCGTTCTTAAGAAGGTGCAAAACGTTGTATTAGAAATTTTAAAAGGATCCACGCTTTACCGGACCATGGAAGTACTAAAGCAATGTAGATTTACCTCGGTAAATAAAACAATTCACACTAAGTTTCATTTGTGCAAAATAAAAACAAGTTCTATTTTGATTCTTCTTTGTAACGAAAAGTTTTATCTACTCACCGCTACTTTAGCATTGCATTGTGAGCTTCTCCGTTTACTGACCACATCTTCCTGTTGACTCACGATTAGATTAAAAGAATTATTTGCAATATTATTAGAGCTTACTCACACTATCAGTATCAGTCATACAATTAAGCCGAAAACAAAGTCAAAATAGTTCAAAACGACCAGCACTTGAATCACTTTACAAAAGCTACAATTTACTTTTAAAGTTCCATTTTAAAATTACCAGCAAATCAGTTTAGTTCCACTTTCAAGCTAGTAAAATAAATCCACTAATAAATTAACAATACTAATTGTAAGCCAATAGCAAAATGCCAAAAGACAGATTTGCTTCATTTAAGAGGGTAATAAGGAAATAATATTACAATTTATTATTTTGCCGTGCCTAGTAAACGAATGCTAGTAGCATTATTATTATTATTATTATGCTGCGAATTATTTTAATTTTAATTATTATTGTTATTAATATTATAAGCTTTCTTTATTAGGTCAATTTAAGAGGTTCGAGGACGGCAGGTTTCGACGATAAAAGTACAGAGGATCTACTGGACAATGTTCCCACGGTTGCCATAGAAATAGATGTCGTGCAAGATGGTAACACGGAAGCAGCGAAGTTATTGAAGGAGGTAAGACGATTTCGTATTTGCATTCTTTCGCAAAGTTGGAAAGCTTTCTATTTACATGTTTTAGAAAGGTGCAAAACGCCCTATTTACTTGTTCTTCAAAAGGTGCAAAACGTCTTTTTTATGTTTTTTAAATGTGCAAAATGTCCAACTAACATGTTTTTGACAAGTTGCAAAAAGTCCTATTACCATGTTTTTGAAAAGGTGCAAAACGTTATATTTACTTATTTTTGAAAAGGTGCAAAAAGTCCTATTAACACATTTTTGAAAAGGTGCAAAAAGTCCTATTAACATGTTTTTAAAAAGGTGCAAAACGTCCTATTAACAGGTTTTTGAAAAGGTGAAAAATGTTCTTTTTACGTGTTTTTGAAAAAGTGCTAAATATATACTATTTACCTACTTGCTTTTGAAAAAATGCAAAATGTCCAAGTTGGATGTTTTTGAAAAGAGCAAAATATCCTACTTGTGTTTGAAAAGGTGCAAAATGTTTTATTTACATAATTTTCGTAAAGTTGCAAAATGTCCAATTTATGCTTTTTTGAAAAGGGTCAAAACATCCTATTAACATATTTTTGAAAAGGTGCAAATTACCCTATTTACTTGCTTTCGAAAAGTTGCAAAATGTCGAATTTACATGTTTTTGAAAAAGTGCAAAATGTCCTATTTGCATATTTTTAAATAGTTATACGTATGACGCACCGTAGAATGAAAATAATTCCATATTTTTTGTGTTATTCTTCTGTAAAATGCAGGTGCATGATGCTTACGAATCAATAAATGCACTGAAGTTGAATGTGAAGCAAGTTAGGGATCTACACAGTACAATAGAATCATCACCGCGTAGCGAAGATGGTAAGCCAACAGTCAAGCTAAATCTTGATTAAAAGCCAATACAAAACCTACAGCTTACACACTTTTTGTTCTATTCCCTTTTTTCCCCTGGCTACTGACTAAAGAAGTAAAGCAATATTTTTGCATTTTTAATTTTTTCTTGATTACTTTTAGGAGCTAAAAAAGAGCTGGACAAGCTGACGGCGACCATTAAATCAACTTCGAATTGGTTACGAATAAAATTAAACGGTATTCACACAAATAATCTTTTAAGAAATTTTTCTTTCGGCTAACCTATTCGGAACTGAAGGACCATGGAAAGAATACCTTACAAAAGTGTTTAACTATATAAATTAGCTTTTTCAAAGCAGTCAAAACGAGTAAATAACACTTTTTCAAAACGGTCAAAACTAGTAAATAACACTTTTTCAAAAAGGTCAAAACTAGTAAATAACACTTTTTCAAAAAGGTCAAAACTAGTAAAGAACACTTCTTCAAAACTGTCAAAACTAGGAAATAACACTTTTTCAAAATGGCCAAATCTAGTAAATAACACCTTTCCAAAACGGCCAAAACTATTAAATGACACTTTTTCAAAATGGTCAAGAAACTAGAAATTACCATATTCCAAAACATTCAAAACTAAAATTAAGTATATTACCGTTTCGAAAAGGTTTTAACAGCGCAGTGGAGGGGCTATTCTTTTTGTCTAGAATTACAAATTACGATCATAAGAACTAAAGCTAATATAATTATACGTCACTATGGGGCTTAGCTTGTAAAATTATTGATTGGTGCTAAAATTTGATTTACACTTTTCTATAGACATTAAAAAAAGTATCCCGGTAGACGATGGTACAAAAAACAATGAAGAGTGCGTTCCAGTAGACGTTCCAGTAGACGTTCCAGTAGACGTTCCAGTAGACGTTCCAGTAGACGACGGTACAAAAAACATTAAGAAGTACGTTCCAGCCCACATACGCATGCGCATCATCCATCATTCTGCCCTTCTTCGGTCCTTCAGTGAAACTATGAGCGCCTACCACCTCGCACAGACCCAACACCGAGATCGATTGAAAGCTCGAATTTGCCGCCAGGTTTCAATCAGTATGTAAAAAAAATAAATGCGACCCATTTTTATAGAATGCATTTTATTTTTTTATTTTTTTTTTTACATACAATTTATTTTTCTATTTTTTGACCTTACAGCTGGAAGAAGTTCCTTGCCGGCGGCACAAATCGACAAAATGTTAGACGAAGGGAATTGGAATGGAATTTTCACGGACGACGTAACCACATTTTGTTTCCCATAAAACCATTTTTTGAATAAATTAAGAAAATGTACTAACAATACAAAACGGTAACAGATAATCGAAGCGACCGAACAAGCCCGTCAAATTACACGAGATCTGGATGCAAGACACACAGAATTCCTTAAATTAGAAAAAGAAATCCTGGCTGTTCGGGACCTCTTTGTTGAAATGGCCATTCTTGTCGAAAGTCAAGGGGAACTCATTGACCGGATTGAAACTCACGTGGCTGGTGCTGGAGAATATGTGGCAAAGGCGGTAACCGAACTGAGTGAAACAAAAGAGCTCATAGAATCTTCTAGAAAAGTTAGTTGTGTACTTGTTTAAGTTAAATTTCTTAAATTAAAGACAGATTTCAGGATTCAAGGAGAGGCTTTATACTGCTATATATTTTTATGGAAATTGTCAATTTCAGAAAAAGGTGTACCTTGCTCTTTTCGGGGTGGCTGTGATTGCTATACTGGGATTAATAATTTATTTTACAAGTTAATGAAAAAATCTGGGATAATAGTTGTTGAAATATGTATGTAAATGGAAAAGGCATAGTAAAATACATATTTAAATAGGAACATTGAATAAAAACAAATTTAGAAGCTTATTTGTTTTATTGAACAACATTTAATAGCTTAACTATGTACGTTTTAATTTCGAACATTTTAACAAAATTTTGCCTCATTTAGTAGCCCAAGGGTTTACATTATATACATAGCAAACACTATCAGATTTGATTTGTTTAAAAAATCGTGGTGTTTAATAGCCTATTCGCAACTGGGAAACCATTAAAAGTATCTTTGCGAAAGGGTTTATACTACAAAACATCTGTTTCAAAATAGTCAATACTAGAAATTGCGTTTTCAAAAACATTCAAAACTAGTGTAACTAGTACTTTCAAAAGGTCAAAATAGGAAATTAACGTTTTCAGAAGCATGCAAAACTAGTAACTAGCACTGTCAAAGAGGTCAAAATAGGTAATTAACGTTTTCAAAAACATGCACAACTAGTAACTAGCACTTTCAAAATGGTCAAAATAGGTAATTAACGTTTTCAAAAACATGCAAAACTAGTAACTAGCACTTTCAAAAAGGTCAAAATAGGATATTAACGTTTTCAAAAACATGCAAAACTAGTAACTAGCACTTTCAAAAAGGTCAAAATGGGAAATTAACGTTTTCAAAAACATGCAAAACTAGTAACTAGTACTTCTAAAAAGGTCAAAGTAGGAAATTAACCTTTTCAAAAACATTCAAAATAAGTAACTAGCACTGTCAAAAAGGTACACGTTAAATATTTGAAAATTAGTAGGAATTTTATAAAAGGTGCAAAACTCGAAATTACCATTTTCAAAAAGGTCAAAATAAGAAAACCTATTTTCAAAAAGATGTTAAATAAAAAACAGTTATGCTACCGCTTCGGAAAGGTTATTTTGCGTTGGTTGTCTAATTTACACTGTATGTCTAAAGCTTGTTGATTCAGATAAATAAAAACAAGCGGCATTTAACTTGAACTAAATTAAATTATAAAAATTACTTTAGCATTGATGCATGCATAATAAAGTCGTGCCAGAAGAGGCCAGAGAGTCAAATAATTTGTATGAAAAAAGCTTGTTTTGACGTTTATTGTTTATTCTAATATTGTCACGTGTTGTTTTTCATTTCTAAGGTTTTAATTGCACGTTAATTTTGACATGCTGATGCTGTCAACCGTCGCTCAATGCATTTTAATTTTTGTTTGTATTTGTAAGCAGTTTAAGTACCATTCTAATCGGCTTATTTAACCTGAACAAACAACTTAATAATAAATTATTCATAATACGCACATTGCATTGCATTGGGATGCCTTACAGACTAATACATATTTGAAACCAGTACCGCAGCACCAGCATCTTAGCAAGTTTTTGAGCTCAAGAAAATAAACTAAGGAGTGGCAAAGTTTAGCGTGTCAGTCAACAACACTTTATTGTATTTAATTACATACACCTAACAGCAACAGCTGCACACAAATTATTTATTTAAAGGAAAAGAAAAATCTTCCCTCAAAAAAATGCTACATTTTTATGTGCATTCTAAAGAGTATTGTAAAGGCAGGCAATTAACCTATTCGGAACTGGGGAACCATAGAAAGTATGCTTTACAAAAGTGTTTATTTCTATAAATTAGCTTTTCCAAGACGATCAAAACTAGTAAATAACGCTTTCTCAAAACGGCCAACACTAGTAAATAACACTTTTTCAAAACGGTCAAAACTAGTAAATAACACTTTTTCAAAACGGTCAAAACTAGTA
>JAQFZC010003798.1:0-17736 GCA_034695205.1 Dicyrtoma fusca | reverse complement strand
TTGGCAGCTTTAAATCCATTGACACTCTTGGAAATTTATCATTCGGTCAACTGCTTGAATGCAACGGAAAGGATGCCATGGGAAAATTTTATTGACATATTTCAGGTACTGGAAATTATTAACCCTTTCGAAACGGTACTATATCTAGTTTTACATCTTTTTGAAAGTGTTAATTTCTTGTTTTAACTTTTTGAAAATGCTAGTTTCTTATTTTGACATCTTTGAAAGTGTTAATTTGTTATTTTAACATTTTTGAAAGTGTTAATTTCTTGTTTTACATCTTTTTGAAAATGTTAATTTATTGTTTCGACCTATTTGAAAGTTATAATTACCTGGTTTGAATGCTCTTGAAAATGGTACTTCTAGTTTTGACCCTTTTGAAAAGGTTAATTTCTAGAAAAAGCACTTTTGTAAAGCACGATGAATGGTTTCCCTGTTGCGAATAGGTTAAACTACAATATACTTCCTTGAACTGTCCTACAGCCATTTTGCTTATTTTGTTAATAAACATCCTAAATATGACACTCTCTCGAGCAAGTTACAATTTAAAATGATTATTATCAGGTGTAAATAAATATTGACAAGAGAGCTTTAATATTGTATGTGCAGGGCTGCTTGCATTTCCTCATACGACGTTCGGACGGAACGCACATGATGTTTCATCCAAGTTTCCGGGACTGGTTGCTCCAAAGGGAAGACACTGAAAAGAAGAGCTTTTATTGTGACTTGAGGTATGACTGATGACTGTATTCCCTTGAGCTTATAAAAACTGTGTTGTACCTGGATTTGATTATAGGAACGACAGTACAACTGGTTATGTAATTAAATTCTCAAACAAACTTTTCACTATACGTAGGATTGGACATGCTGCAATAGCATTCCGATTTTCAAGAATCGAAGCTCCCTTAAATGAGTCGAAAACACTGGAACTGGGTCATCATATTTTGAAAGCGCATATTTACAAGAATATGCCTTCGTCCAAGATAATGGTTCCCCGGGACTTACAGGCCATCTGGCTTGCAAACTGCAGTCAGGATTTATCAATGACCCTGGCTTCTCCAGCAAATATCTACTACCCAAACATTAAGGTAAGATATTTTTGTTCCCTTATTATTCTTAACCATACTGCGCATACTTCATTAACTGTGTAAGCTAATAATAGCACGCCTTACTAGTTGGATATTTTGAAACTGACAGCCAACCTAGCCGCACTAACTAGCGGCTCCCAAGTCAATTAAAAACATTTAGCCATTCAGTTGTAAACAATGCTTGGAAAGTTACCACTATCCTATCTCAACATTGCTCTGATTGGCTTAGAGCAAGTACGGCGTAATTATTTATTGTAATTCCATCGTCATATTTACTACTTTGAGGGTGCTGATGCTGATAGTGCGGAAGAGCTCAATAAAAATAAAAATGACATTGACAGTAAAGCTATTTTTACATCGTAAAATAAACACGCTCACGAACAACGTGAGATATTCTTCCATTCACATTAAAAAAAATCATTTCCTTTCTTCTCTTCTTTACGTTCCCTGACTAAAGATGGCAGAGCTTTCTATTTAGAAAGTCGTCGAGTGTGATAGGAACAACTTAGTATGTAGTTAGGAGGAAAGTGCTTCAATAAGGGCTGCCTATGCTTAGATTCAGACCCACACAGGGTGTAGTTTTTCCCGTCCTTTTCGTTCTCTAGAGAAAAGTAATTGCTCATACTTCTTTCATCTTATTTTGCACCTGATCGCCAGTTGGACTGATCGTAAGAGTGTCAATTTCTATGTACGTACGGCGACTGGAAATAAGCAAGCCATACTTCCTTCGATCCTTCCTCGTCATTCTTCTTAGAAAGACTAAACACGATTCCTGGGAAATTCACACGACACGAATTCCACCCACTCTAGCCACTCGCTCCAAGAAAAAGCAGTTTACTGAAATACAAACTGAGATTTGAGATTTCCAGTAGCTATGTACATATCTATATCCGTTAAAGCTAGCTCGGCCTTCCTTTTACTTTCTACGTGTGGGCGCTTAGACTCGGACTGGCGTGACCGAGTGGCATTATTACCTGCATTTTCCATTATGTACTTTATGTACCCTTTTGTAGCGCCTTTTTGACAACGAAATACGATCACACAAGCCCTGTACATACAGAACACCCAGCTCTGTGTCATGAGCTTGTTATAGCCATTAAAGTTAGCAGCTTCTCCTCAAACAACAGGTACTACTACTGTAACAGTCTGTAGCCTAGCCTGTAAGGATTTGTACTTTGGCTAAGTATTTTAATAGAGGAAAATTTCGTGCTTGAAATAATGGTGTATTAGAAATATAATTATATGCCTGGTAGATAATAGGAGCTACAGCTAAAGCTCCTTGCCGTCCCTAGCCCACAAGTAATACAACAGTACCTACCATTATGAAACTTGTTTGCCATCTAATACGAGTATTTTTCCTCCATTACACATAATTAAATAAATAGTTTATTAAGAAAGTCGTGAGGAGCCAGGTATAGGAATATACATAGGAATGTACTGCATTCCACTACTCTAGCTGCTACAAAGTCTCAAAGCGGAGAAATTAATACCTGCCTATGCAGGAGGGGAAAATCGTGAAAGTTTTAAATAATTCAATGATAAAAGTTGGTTCTATAGAAAGGTGTCCCAGCTCTATATAAACCGGAGCGCAACATTCATTTTCCCATTCAATAGCATACGTACATATATATGTTGCATCGGAACGCTATAGATTTAAAAGCCTCGGCTCACTGCTAGTCTCTCGGGAGCGTATTTTTTCACCCTTGCACTGCATCTGCATCTACAGACAATATGAGGGAAATGGAAGATGAGATTACATAGTAGAGAGTGGGTGGGTGGTTGCAAAATTCAGAATACTGTCAACTGTGCATGGAATTTCTAAAGGCTCCCTTCCTGGCTCTGATTTCCATGATTTCTATGATTTCCATGGGCTTTTTTGACTGTGATTAGGTCTCTAGACTGCTCCTCTTGGCTGGTGCTAATCCGAATGAGTTGACACAATGGAGGAATGCCCCACTGCTCTCGGTGTGTGCGGGGGAAGGGCTGGGAGAGATGGTGGGGCTTTTGCTGGAGTTCGGAGCGAATATCAGTGGCGTGGATGAGGATGGGAACTCGGCTCTTCACATGGCAGCCGAGACTGGTCAGCTGGAGATGGTCCGCCTCCTCGTCCAACAGGGAGCTGTCATCTCCCAAGTCAATCATGATGAGGAATGTGCATTAGTTAAAGCTGCCGTGAGTAATCGACTGACAGTCGTGTCCTTTCTCCTGCATCAGAATTGGGACGTCAAGTCACCCAAGAGCCTCGCCGTTCAGGAAGCCTCTCAGCATGCTCTCGTGGCTGCATCTGCCTATGGCCACGTCGAGATCGTCCAGCACATCATTCAAGAGATGAATGCACCCATCAATTGTCCCGATACGCTGTATGGGGAGAATCCTCTCTGTGTTTCCTGTGCCAACGGACGGGAGAATGTGGTCGAGTTCCTCCTTCAGAATGGAGCGAGCATTAATGCAGTGAATATGCGGGACTGTCCGCCGCTCATTCTGGCTGCCAATGGAGGTCATGGCTCCATCGTGAAAAGACTCTTGGATGAGGGAGCCCCCGTCAACCGTGTCGACTCTAACAAAAGAACGGCCCTAATTGTGGCTGCCAAGGAGGGCTACTTGGACGCCGTGAACATCATTCTGGAAGCGGGAGCTGACGTTAATCTGGCGGACAAAGACGGCCTCACCGCCCTGTCTTGGGCATCTTTGAGGGGACATGCGAGCGTGGTGCAGTCATTACTTAGCTTTGAAGTCGATGTAAATCATGCTGACGTTTCTGGGAGGACGTCCCTTGATCTAGCCTCGCACTGTGGCAGTGAAGAAATAACGCAGGTAATGCCCGAATGTGGTACTACATATACGGTCTACGGTAATGGGGATTTATGCAAAAAGTGAGCGTGGTGGAGATAGTGCAGAAGGTCAAAGTCAAAATGAGTTGATGTAATTACACTCTGGTTCTATCCCACTTTGTTTCACTATTTCCTTTTAAGCTTTTACTGGACAGAGGAGCTCTGTTGGAACACGTTGACTTGCAAGGGGCGAGACCGCTGGATCGAGCCGTGGGTTGCGGTCATAGGGACGTCGTTCAGTTATTTCTGAAGCGGGGTGCTAAGCTGGGCCCAGCCACATGGACGATGGCGACTGGAAAACCGAATATAATGTAAGTAAAACCCGGAAGAGCCCCATTCTCTCCCGTCCCTCTCCTCATGAACAATGGATGGAGACAGAGGCTAAGTCATGTACTATTTACTCGTTCCTCCGCTTTCCTGGAGAATCTCTCCTCTCCATGAATCATATCATAAAGCATTTTAGGAACTCGAATATATTTTCTGTACCCTCCTTTGTACAGACTGGCTCTACTAAATAAATTGCTCGAGGATGGGAATGTTCTCTACAGAAAAGGTCAGTTAAAGGATGCAGTTTATCGTTACCAGTATGCCGTGCGGAAGATCCCCGTAAATGAATACGATGAAGATATGCAAACCACTTTTGATGAGATAAAGATGACTTTTATGCTCCAACTGAGTCGCTGTAAAAGGAAGATGAATGTATGGGCAGAATTCAAATATTATATATTTGAGAATAATGGCAATATGCTTTTAGTCGAAACAACTCTTTTCCATTCTTTCCCTGTGTATGTAGTACTCTGTGGGATTTTGTAGCAAAATATTTCCTTATTTAGGAGGAGGAGGAAGCTATACATTTAGCCTCAGAGGTGATCAAGATGCAGCCCAACTCGTCCAAAGCATATCAAGTCAGAGCCAAAGCATACCAGGCCATAAAGTATGTGTAAAAAAATACAAATTTTTTTTTATTTTTTGTATTTTTTTTTCCTTTTTATTTTTCAACGTGTGGGAATAAATACTGATACTGATCCTGATGCATCGTCATTATATGGGACGGAGAGCTCGAGACTAAAAGAAAAATAAATAAATGGAGGGTGAATGACGCTGATTGATATAATTAATTTAGAGAGATCACAGAGGCAGTGAACGATGTGAATCGGGCCATGGAGTTTGTGGGACACAATGCTGAGTTGAGAAGACAACTTTTTCGACTCAAGGAAGAATTGACTCGAGAGTCTCGGAATGAAACGCGGAACATGTCTCCTCGTTCAGTCAATCCGTCGCTCAATTCTAGTTACACCAAACGGAGTACTTCACAGACTCCTACTTCAACTCCGTCGACAGCCACGACGGAGTGTCTGTCATCAAACGATACAGAGAAGTCTCAACTTTTCCACTAACCCTTTCCCTTCCTTCTCTCTCCCACTCCGTCGCTACTCCTGCGTCCCCATCACCGTCACTACTCAACCTGGACAATCTTTGAGGGGAAGAAAAAAAGTAATAAGTGGTGAGGAGGGTATTATGATGGGAACTTGGGAATTTGCTACGAAAGCTTTACTCTTATTATCTTCTGCAAAAGAGAGCCGCCGAATCAAAAAAAAAATCGGTAAGAACCAAACCCGGTGAAACCAAAGGACGGAAAGGTAACCTCTGCAACGCAGAAATAATATGACAATCCACAATCTAATCAGCCTATCTGCAGTGCATAATGAAATTAGTTCTAATGGCAATGGCACAACCCCCATACACGCAGATCAACGAGTCTAATAGGTATTTACTTTTTTTTGCCCCATAAGGACGTACTAATAAGTACTTGACTTCCCTTCAAGACCAAAGAACAAAAAACAAAATCCGATAGATTGATTATGGACCCAAGAGTTTCATAGCTATAGCTATGACGTGCATCAATCTGAACAGTTTTTTGAGTGCATTTTTGACTTTTGATCGTGCGTATTAATTTAGAGCAATAGTTTAGGTAATAATTGTAATTGTATTTAAGTTATACACACATAGTTGAGTAAGGTACTGAGCTAAGTTTGTTTACTTCCCCTATAGACAGATATTTAGGTTGATGATTATTCCTATGATTATAGATGTCCGTAATTATCATTACCTACATATAATCCTTTTACCTACCCATGAGTTGGCATTCTCAATTTGTACCTTAAAAGTTTAAAAAAAACAAAAAAACAAATCTTGGTATCCTAATTGAAAAGAAAAAACCTTGACGTTTAAAAAAGTACCTTAATTTGTTTTTAATCCTTAAGAAATTTTGTTTGCTAACACCTTCAACTTTGACAACATCGCAATGAAGCAGCAGCAGAAGAAGAAGAAGAAGGAAAAGTTGAATAAAGGAAAGAGAAGTAGGTAGTATCTATTTCTATTTCACACAAATGAAAGATGCAACATGCAAGTAAATTATTATTAATGCATAAAATATATTACTACATACTACTAATATTAGATATTCTTACTTGATTTTTTTGATTAAATTAGCGGAAACAGCATAAAGGCTTAAAAAAAATATACATTTCCAAATTTTTTTTAAATGTGCCATTCCGAGGTTGGCAAGACAAGACATTTATATTATTATTATTATTACTATTAATTATTATTAATCTTATCATTAAAATACATTATATAGTAGTATATAGTATAATTAGTAGTAACCATAACCATATCAGAAATTTTAAGATTTGAGAGTGTACAAATAATTTTTTTGTTGTTGTCTAAAGCTAAACTAATTTGTACCCTTCGTCTGAGACAAGAAGGTTTTTTGGCATGTAAATTATATCTCTATCGAAGAGGATAAAGCATCATGAGAATGTTGGAGAGTTTATTAAAAGATATGAGCAATTGTTTGTCTTTAAAAAAAAGAAAAAATAATGCTCTCCCACCATTCCTATTCGATTGTTTTTCCTCATCATCACTCGTTGGTTGTGTACTTGGCCAAAATCCCTCAAAGACTGAATTTATTCTCTCTTGTATCACCGAAAAGTCTGCATAACGCATGTATGTATGTAAACATGAAACGCTTTTTGAATACAATATTTTATTCGAATTTTTACAAAGTAAGCAACGAAGTAGAGCAGACACAACGTTTTACAACAAAACAAAAATGAATTAATGTTATTAAACTGTTACTGTTACTACTGTTGAAAATACATTATAGTGACGTCATCCTATAAATCTATTCTAATACTACAAAGAAACAAAAAATGCATGACTTTTTTTAGTATGTAGTTTAAGGATACATTAATAATGACACAAAGATTGTTACCTACTTTATTGAAATTCCATTGTATTAATTATTGTTGGCCAGAGCGAACAAAACATTACCTACTACTACTATACCTATATGGAAACATGGCACATTGGCTCCAACTCCAACTGTTATCAATATCAATATTAATCGTAATCGTAAAATCGTGTGTACTATTTATTATTATTATTATTATTATGAGTATAGTAATGGATGCGGAAATAATAAGAAAAGAATTCTAGATTTGTATTCTCGTATATTATCTTACTAGCTGTAAACATTTTTATTATCGGAACTTGTGTGCCTGAATTCATATTTCCTGACGTGAAACTTTATATCACTAGATTTACATTATACATACATTTACATACATTATATTAGGTAATTGTATTACTAGACTCGACAAGAAGTATTTAAGCAAGCGGACAAATTACTTTTGAACATCGTAAACCAAATTACCTACATGCGATTTATAAAAAAGAAAAAAAAACAAACAAATTCTTCCTCACTGTGGGTTATGAGCCTCATTGTAAATATGTAGGGGAGATGTTAGAAGAAGACGAAGAAGAAGAAAAATATATGTTCGAGATTCGTTCAAATCATCCATCTCCAGCTCCACTCGAAGCTGCTCTAACAAGAGCAAGATTGATGATTTTGATTCAATCGAAATCGAAATAGAAAAAATCTTTTTCGTAAGAGTTTTTTTTCGTTTTTTAGAAACTTACAATTATTAATGAAACTGAATATGAAGGTGTTTGTAAAGTTTTCGTGACATGACGTTTGGATTCTCACTCTTCTTTGTGCCAAGAGGTGAAGACAGTCCGTCACTACTTTAATAATTTATTATAGGTAATATTGAATAATTAGGAAAACGAAATATGTAGTTTGTATACCTAGCTACTTAGTTTGTAATTTACCTATACTGGTTTGCATGGAAATACTAAACTAAAAGTAAGACATGGAAACATTTTACCTAATCATATAATTCCCACTATCTATCAACTATAGGGTCTGGGCAGTAGTGTGAAAAGTGTGTGCTAACCATTGTGTAGGTACTTCTATTATTATTATCATAGCATTATTACTATATGTATTTATGAGTGAGCTTTAACGGTAAGAAAAAATACTATAAAACACACAAAAAAGAAATAAGACTGCAACATTGAGGCGGCGGAAGATGATCAAGAATGCATTTAGTGTACAAGGCCAAAAGAGCGACAGAAACAGACGAAATAACAATGATGTAACACGTAATATAATAGTTGTAATAAAACTCAATGTTGACCCAGGATGGTGTGGTTTGTGCATCATTAAATCCTGGCGTGTGAGATCAACAATCATAGTAGGGTACCAAAAACTAAGTTAACTATAGGAACTATAGCTGAAGGAAGCGTGTATAGTACCTATGTACATAAGTTTGTCTGTCATCTTCTTCTTTGTAGCATCTGGATTCTGGATATCTGTAAAAGAAATGACACGGTATAATGTAGCGTAAAAAATGATGTAAAAATAATAGAGCTTGTGTGTACCATACTGTACTGTAGAAGCTAAGCAATCTCCCTTCAAGCTTAATTAAACATTACCTATTCATTGTATTTTCAGTAGCTTTTGCTTGGCCAGGGGAAGGAATTAAATAAATGTCCTGCTTGTTAGATTTGTTATAGTTGTTAGACATGTAGATAGCATTTAGCACTGTGTAAGGGAGGACAGTGCAGTGTCGACCAAGCAATACTACAAATTAGTGTAGATTAGTTTTTGATGTTTGTTTTTTTTTTGGATGTACATAAAAAAAATAGTTTTCCCTATCATTCGCATTAAGTAGTAAGTAAAAAAAAACATTTCCGCGGATAAAATACAGGATGCTAACTCGTAACTCGTAAGAGAGCCTCGTTGCCATTACTATCCTAATAGAAATAGCTAGGTACATTGGTCCTATAGGTTATGTGCGTGCTCAAATCATTACTAATAGTTGAGCTTATCAATTTATTAATAAAGAAATTATGTGCGTGGGGAACTACGTCTCAAAAACAACAAAACTATGTGTCGACCCTTTTCTTCTTAATTATAAACTCTCATGTGTGCACAAACCGCCAAACCGGGCTATCAATCCACCCGTAAATAAATAAAATATACAGTCGTTCCTTCCACCAACCAACTCCAACATGTTTGCTTTTCCTACGGGGCGAGCTTCAAGACAAGCTACTTTCTCTACCATCCGTACTGGGCTCTTGGTATACCTATAGTGACGTTATTAAGTTATATATTACATTTTTTCCCTTAACACCATACCAACCGTGAACCGAGCTATCAAAACATCATAAATGTCATCATCCCAGCTACTACTATACGGAAAACGGGCCTATGCCTACCTGGACTTTTTACTTTTTTAGACTTTTTTCTCTGACGAGGAAATTTCTGTCACTCCACAGTATTATGTTAATGACGAGTTTTGACGGAGGTGGTATAGACTAACATGCACCTTTGACAATTATTCCCTCCTATAACACCGCTCACCTTTGATGGCTATAAAGTATGCTATGGGCATAGATGCGGGAACATCTGTAGTGGCGTGTCTCTCTGAATCTTTCCCATACTTGACTATTTTCACAGCGCGTACAAACAAAGATGTCATTCAGAAAACTCTCATCCTCTTTGTCGGGTCTGCCCAGTGCCAGTGTGGAGGAATTCCTGAATTTCTGCCCTTCGTAAACTACATATACAGAGTTGAGCTGAAACGGTGGAGACGGTTAGACTAATGTAGTTAAGCTTCCACTTTAGCTTTCCATGAACTGATTAGACACTCACACAACAGTCAGTCCCGTAAATACAGACAGTTGGAAATTTAGGAGAGCATTGGGAGGTAGGGCAAGAGCCCACTCATATGCACATATATACAAATATGAGGAGGTTACGAGGTACACAAAGAACCTACCTATCTAAATAAAGCACGGTCCCATACATAAGTTACTGAGAAAATGTATTGATTGTTCACAAATTATGAGGTTGCAAGTTGCAGAGGATGATTAAAGTAACTTAATATTATGATGTATATTTACTAACAAATGTAGGGTTCAGAATCAGAGTCATCGGAGAGTTGGAGAGCATTAGTGGAGGGCTCTATAATCATGCTGCACGGAGAGAGAGAGAGAGAGAGAGAGAGAGAGAGAGAGAGAGCCTTTGGATTTTTAGAATCGGATTCTTGATGCTGTCAAAAGTGAAGAGACAGGGACTGGAACAAAACCGAAATTGTCGGGTTCTCGGGGTAACTCTACGCTCGTTAGTACCTTGAGCCTTCCAGACTATATACAGACGCCGTTGGAGGAGCCAAGAAGAAATGGTGGAATGTACATAACTGAAGGAACGAGCGTTTTTCGGTTTTTCCAACCAGCCCATTAAAGTGGAAGCCTCAAAGAGGAAATGTAGGCAGGTAGGCTGGTTGTGTGTGGTGGGGTAAATTCGCGTGGTCGAGTCCGGGTCTACCCCGCCTGTCTCTCTCACTTTTCCTCGTCTAACTCCCCAGCGTGTCCCACTCCAGTGCAGTGCACCAGACTATATATGACCAGTGAATTGAACTAGTCAGGTTAGAAGTGAGCTCGACACGACGTTCCCCGGAAGAGTCAAACGTTGCCCCGAAAAATACCTTCATCTTCACTCTTACTTGCTGTTTCATCGGAAACGTCTCCTGTCCACGTCCATCGTTACTTACTACAAGCTTGTCAGTGATCCTGATAGCGACAACTCACTAAAAAAAAACTACACAGATTAACTCGTCACTAGTCCTTTTTTCAGTTTTTTTTTCTTCTTCTCTCCCTTTAGCATCAACCTCAATTACAAGAGTAACAAGCTCCTCTTCGTACAACCTACCCTTTTTATTCTCCTCTTTATCATCTCTTTCTCAGGAGATCGAGTCCAGAAACCTTTTCAACTTGCTCGTGTCATCACGGGATGCACAGTTGCTCCCCGGACTACAAGGCGTAAAGGTAACCTCTCATTTTTATCTTGTCTACTTTCTCCTTTCACCATTTTTACTTATAATTGCACTGTTGTTCAAAATATCAGAATCCCTGTATTAATTTACTAGTATTGTGCCGTGTATTTGAACGATTTTCAAAACCAAACTTTCTAATAGGTCTATCTTTTCTTGCAAGGTCATACAAAGCACGATTCATCCTCACGCAGGATAAATTCTGTTTTTAGTATCAGTGTAATCAAGTTGTTTTCTCCGTGTTCTGCAGGGACTAAACTAGTTTGTTTTTCAATCTAAAAATTCTTGGTAGTCACAAATCAAAAGCATAATTCATAATTTCCTACTCTTATTAGATTTACAGACATTTTGTCGTTCCAGCGAAATAATTTTCAGCAGGATTAATAAGGATGTTATATTATTACAAAGTGGGGAGTGGGATAGGAATTTGCGTGCTTTCTTTTCTCAATGACGTTCATGTGGCATAATTTATGTGAGGATTTCATCACTTAGCTCTAAAATTAGCATTTATTTGTTTATACATCTGTAGATGTTGATAGTAAATAGTGAACACTTATAGCCAAAGCGTAGTTTTGGTATTCATACTATAACTGCTTTTAAACTGTTCGAGAGAGCATAGAAATTCTGCAGAGCTTAGGATTTCTGAAAATTAGGTACAACAGCAAAGTAATCAGAAAATATGTCTGGCATTTCTGGTTTTGGTATAAGTATAAGCACAGTCATTAGGTCTATTTCACAATAGAATAAGGAGGGAAATGAATTAAATATAAAGACTTCTCAAAAATCAAGTCTTGAGTGAGTCTAAATTACGGAGCTACAGGTACCCGTATTTGTGTCTATAGATTTCCCAGAAAGGGTTAACCTAATCCTCCACACAAAACTGGCAAAACACATCATCATACCATGATTTAGTTAGGGAAAGGGCTTAGAAGATGAATTCCCATCAACATAATGGAACTGCGAGCTAACCTTTGCACATCAAATTGCATTTTCTCCCAAACTTGTATTAAAAAAGGCACGTCTATATGTAAACGGACATACTTTTTCCTGAGTTGTGTTTACTACGCACACCACATCTGTTCCGAAATCATAACTGTGTGGATGCTAAATCGATTGGAATATACACAAGCTGTACTTTCATGCATTCTAACTTCATTATAAATAAATTACTTCCTACTTAGCGTTAAATTTGTAGATCCTTCTAAAAAAGAAAGAGGTTTAGACGTGAATTCAAATTCCAACCAAGTTATTGTGGATAGGGGCAACGTCAGAAAGTGGGATGATTCTACAGTAGCGTTCATTCACAATCACTTCGAATGCATATTCGGTCTTGAATTGGGTCACAGCTTTCAAATCCATACACTGTTTTACATTTCCATTCTTTTTCCTTAGTGTGTAAAAAATAGTTTAAACCTTTAAACATGCAACTGTTCTTTTTCAAACTGCACTGTTGCAGCAGCTCAAATCGCATAGAACAGTTTTAATTTATACAAGTATTATATACATAGACTTCCGTTGTGTGTAAACTGCATTAGAAACTAAGAATCCTAAATTTTTGAAAAAATTGTGTACAGAATCTGTAGATTCATATACTGTGTAGTCAGAAATTGGAGTATAAACGTTTTGATGTGTTGCGCATTTTAATTCCGTTGAAAAGTGTTTCCAGCGGTAATAATTAAGGGTTATGCAATATATTATACAGTTGAAAGTGGATGCTCATAGCTAATCTTAACAAATATTTGCCTCCTCCGTCCTTTCCCGGCTTGAGAAAGTCTCACCAAAATGTGAGCAGTCTGACGCCAGCTTGTAAGTGGATGAAGTGCTTTGGCTGCAAGCATTTGCTGCTCCAGTCATCCATCCAGTGGGAATCAGTATCAATAGTTCCATCGCACTAAAAACTAATCATCGGGGGGTTGGTTGTGTTTTTTGTTTTGTTTTTTCTAGCTAGAAAACAGATTTGAAGTGTAAGTGATACCAAAAAAAGAAGGAAAAACCATGAAATTACCGATAATCATCCGATCCATAATCAATTCAACCCTTTTGTGCACGACCCTTGTGTCGACTTTTTGTCTCGTCCTCTGCTTTGAAAATGAGAGTGAGCGTCCTCACATACCCTCTCTGAAACTCAAGGAGAATCTTGATCATTCACTCTGGCCGTCGCTTAACGATAGAGTCGCCTTGAAGGAGTTGTACGAGGTTTGCTCCTTTTTTCAACTTTCTTTTTCAATTTATACCACTTAATATTTTTCTCCTTATCTTGCATCATTTCACTCTCTCTCTCTCTCTCTGTTCCCTCCCACGTACATATGGTTCCTCAAAATAAATAGACGAGAGCTCAATGAACCGTATAGGGAGGTGAAAAAAACTTCATCTTCTTTTCTCTCTCTCGTCTCTATTTATGACTGTAAGTATGTTTGGTCCGAACAGATGTACAGAGATGCAGAGCCTATGTGGAAGAGAGCCCCCTCCGCGGGCTTCTATGGGATGAGAGGGAAAAAAGTTCCTGGTCAGAATTTCTTTGGGATGCGAGGTAAAAAGGGTCCATCGGGATTTCTAGGGATGCGAGGGAAGAAGATGGAACCTAAACTGATGGGCTTGGCTGATGACTTGGATACGTTAGAATCGGCTGTTATCGGAGACTTGTGGAGCTCCAAAGAGTTCCAGCAAGCCCAACAACTTGTTGGTGACAATCTTATGGCTGACCAACATGCTGATAACAAAAGGGCACCGGCTGATGGCTTTATGGGCTTACGTGGGAAGAGAAATACGAACCTCAAGAAAACTTTCACCGCCCCTATGCATTAGTTCAAACCACCTCTCATTGTATTGACAAATCTCAAGGGTAGAATAACATGTAATTTATGTTCGACTCAACCTCCGCTCGTGTATCACAATCTCTCTCCTTTTCCATCCTCACTTTCTCCCTTATCATCACTAATAAGGCCACACTCATTTGAATTTTTGCTCCCTCCTTCCTCCTTCCAGTCTCCCACTCATTATTAATCTCATAATTTGCATTTCTATTAATATTTCCTTCAAGATAAATCATTTAAAACTCTATCATTCGACCAAGGGGCTCATATTCACTATTCACTACACGCTACCCCTCCGCCAATGGCTCTCCCCTGCCTTGGATGTAACATCAAAATTTACATTAATGATAAGATTTCACATGCTACGTCTCCAGTAAACAAGTGCATAGGGTTTTCCCTGAACCACTTATTAACTTTACATTAGCCTCCAGTAGAGAAGCATTTGCGTAGCCAAGCCATCCAGAGTCAACTTTTAGCCTAGAGTTTAAAATTCTTTTCGTCTCTCAAATTGTTGCTCCAGTCTAGCTTCCTTGGTCTTCTGTTTCATTGTTGTAGGTAGGGCGTGAGCCACGTATTTTAGGGATCCAGACGTAGGTACCTATGAATATACATTGAGTGTACATTGATATGTCGAACAACTGAACAGTGATGCACATGCATATAATGCTAAGCAGATATTTCTTCAATACATTACGGAAATTAGTTGGGAATTGCAAACGTAACTCTCAACTGCACGCACAGCTCACAGGCCATGTGTGGGGGCTGACAAGAGAAAAAAAGAGTGTGCTATCTATAAAAAATTAATCAAATTCGTGAATAAGTATAAACACATATATTATAGTGTAAGCTGTACAGTAGAATCAACATATGTAGCATATAATAATAATAAAAAAAATGTTTAGCTCCGTCATTAGATTTGATCGTGTGAACAGACTTGTTGTCAATATATACATAGCTGAGTGTTATAATTTATGGAAATACTAGTGGTGCTATAGAAGATAGTTTCATCTCATTACAGTATTTGTAGCTATTACTATTATGATTGTTATTACTGTCTATGTATGGTCACTCCATTCGTTTGTAACACGTGTGTCAAATGCAATCGCAGCTAAGTAGTACTTTTCGAGAGTACCTAAACTTAAAACTTTTGTACAACTATAACTTTTCTTTATCCTTTTTATTTTTAAGATTGGCACTCTCTTTTCCTCACTATTTTTTCATGTGACGATTTGAAATCGCAATTAAAAAGAAATCATCTATAAATTGTACCGAAATATAATATAATTGTTAAAGCAAGCAGGTTTAATTCATAAGGTCATAATTATTCTTAACATTTACAAAAATACAAAGCAAAAGTCTATTGCCATTCGATAGTGATGTACATACGTATAGTTATTCGGCATAGCTAATTAAAATATACAAGTATTAGAGCGATCATTGGAAACGATCATCTTCTTCTTCAAAAAGTGAATAATTTATTGTCAAATAATAATTACAGAAGAAAATGTACTACGTATGCAACCATATAATATGTACTGTCAAGTTGTTGGTTCTGTTTCTCGTGATTGTAAAAATTGAGGCAATGTCAGTCAAATAATAAAAGTGAAACCATATTGAACGATATGCCACATGCTGCAACTAAATTGCGAGTCAAATGAATTAACCATTTGGATCCATGCTTTGGTCTTTATTGTTTTTGAAAGCCGATAACGTTTACGACCTGTGAACGGTGAGCATACCACACATAGGTACGTACGAAATTCCAACAGACTGCGATCAAGGAAATTGCACTAAAAGGAGTATCTTTACTCATACACCACGGGCCCAGCAATCTAAAACCGGCAGCAATGGCATAAGGTACACTTACATACAAACTGAGAGACAGAATACTGTGCAGAAGGCCGTGACATATTTGACATTATCACTGCGCCACACATCTAATTAAGCTCCACGTTTCAGTCTGAAGCTGGTGAAAGCTTTGCCATTTTCTGATCCCGTGTCCATCATCCATCAAAATTATTCGTGTCACCTGAAGTCTGGCGAACAATCGCCTTCGCCGTCGTCATTCCCTTGCATTCGTTCCCTGTCTTTGTGAGCACAGTCTCAATAGGAGAAACGTATGCCCTGCACAAAAATGTAGGAAAAATTCAGATAGTAGACAGACAATTGGAACTGGAAAAATACACAGGTAGCAGCTACTACAATTATTGAATACTTAGCTACGTATCGTAGGCATCCATGACCAAACGAGGCACAGCCGCCCGCTCCGACCTCCGACTGGACTGCAAAAGGATGTGCAAAAGATAATTCAATAAAGACGTATATGCTCGATCGTAATCTGATAACCACCAGCTCTTCGAGTTTCGTTGTTGAGCACAAAAGGCTACTTGGTGGGGTAACAATTCCTCATTAAAGTTTTATCATCAGGAAAAGCAAAATGAAATTCGAAGCTTTGATGGTGACCACATCAATACGAAAGTCTGCTATAAGCCTGTTATGGTGAGCCGAAATAAGTGCAGTACTCTTTGAGATTGTACCGCATGTGTGTCCACAAATGCGTTGTAAAAGACGGAATTAGAACTTTGGTCTTCAATTATGGATTATCCCATCGCATCGGTCGTTAATGCATTTTAGTTTTTGCAACAAAAGTAAATTCAGCAGATTACACACTCTGTGAACACCATTATTTGTGCACGAGATCCGGGGTAAAAGTACACATAAGCACGTCAAAAGTTCACATCTAGCTTATTTAAATGAATTACTTTTTAATTTACTTTTGTTGCAATGCACCCTCTATTGACATGAGGTCGTCAATACTTCCTATATATTATGTGAATAAAAGAAGTTTAATTGGAGATAAATACCTAACAATGACGCATTCAGTAATAGTTGTTACGTGCAGTACTGCAAGCTATAATTTTTTATTAGGCGATTCATATGTATGCAATACACAACTCTTCTGTGCAATTGTTAGTATCTTGGAAAATTGTCTGTTTGCAAAAGACAATAATTGTACTAGATACTTTGTAATAGTATAGGCGGAATACTGAAAATTGCTAAAAATACATATTGCTAAATGCTCATATTGCATTGTCGGTGAAGATGCAAAGTGGCTTAAGTCCAGTTTCAAGTAAAAGCAGTATGTGCGAGGTCCAATCGTGCCTTAAAAGCAATTCAACCTAAGGATGTACATACAGTTTAGAATGCCACCATATAGATACAGTTTTGTACTTCAGCCAAATTGCATTTAAGAAAATAAGGGAACTTACTTAGGGTACGTTAAAATACTTTTACAGGAAAATGGACTTTGGCCACTTTGTATGTAAATACATGGACAATGTGTCGATACACGATACTGTCGATGCCATTTTTAGATAAGGTCACAATCCCCTATAATTGCTGTTTAATTTATTAACTTTCGAACAGAAAAACAAGTTCGCCATTCGTATCGACATCTATACGAACTGTACCGTTCTTTAACCTATTTGCAACTGAGGAACCATAGAAAGAATGCTTTTCAAAAGTGTTTAATTCTATAAATTAACTTTTTCAAAAAGGTGAAAACTATTAAATAACACTTTTTCAAAAAGATCAAAACTAGTAAATAACACATTTTCAAAACGGTCAAACCAAGTAAATAACACTTTTCCAAAATGGTCAAAAATAGCAAGCAACACTTTGAAAAGGTTAAAACTACATATAAATTAACATTTTCAAAACGGTTGTTAACTTGAAATTAGCCCTTTCGAAATGGTCAAAA
>JAQFZC010003797.1:0-17740 GCA_034695205.1 Dicyrtoma fusca | reverse complement strand
TACATCCCATTCAAAAATCAACCGAAAAGAGAACGAGGGAACAAGCAAATTCGAAAGGTCAACAAAAGTGAGAAACAACTCTTAAATAAAAATAAAACCCCAAGCTCCGTTGAAGTTTCCTATAACGTAGGTCCAGAAACTGAATCTGTAGCAGCAGAGTCTTCCTCCGATCTCATTCAAATCGTACCTCATCAACAGCCTTTGTTCACCTCGGTTCCGGTACCGCTTCAGTTTTTACCTCTGGTCACCCCAGTAAACCCTGCTCAAATGACCCAATATGTCGAACCCGGGATAGATCAGTTTTTACCAATACCAGCTCCAGCTGTACATCCAGTAGCAGCCCCTGCCCTAGCCCCCGCTAACCCTCTTAAAGTAGTTCCCGTCCCAGTAATTAAACACACACCCACCGGTATCAAGCAAGTAGTTAGCCTCCCCGAAATAGCTAGTATAACAGCTACCGTGGGTCATGGAAAAGGTCAAGGTTCATCTGACTTGGGAAACCCAGAATTGCAAGAAATCTTCGGACATTCACGAGATAATTCTGGACCCTCCTCTGGAAGTCTGTTTGCACCGAATGAAAACGGGATTTCATTCTCATTCGATTTTATTCACGAGCCCAGAGCAAGTACGAATACTAAGAATAAAAATACCTTCGACAGACGTCATCAAAACGTAAAGCAAAAGCACCACCAGAAAAGTCAGCAACAGCACCAGCAGGTTAATATGCAAAGACGGGATGAAAGTCAAATTGTTTATCAGTACCAACTTCACAGTCCAAACCAACAATATAGTAAGCACCAACGCCAACAATTCCAGCAGCAACTAGCCCAGGCAACATTGAACCGACAGTACCAACTTCAGCATCAGCAGCAACAAATTTCCGTCCCGGTCTCCATGCCATACCTCCAAAGACATCTGCTCAACATGCGAGGAATGCTGTCAAGAATCTCACCTCTCTTTTCCCATATGAAAGTCAATCATGGTCAGATTCAGGTGCCAACTTACCTGTCAACAGCAGCCATTGTACAAGGGGGGAAATTAGCATTGATAACCCAACAACATCAACAAGGACAATTCCTGCAGCAGCAACAACAACAACAGCAACAACCACAACAGCAATTTCAACTGCAACAGGAACATGAACACCCACAACAAAGCAAGCATCAACAGAAATTGCAGTCACTGCAGAAAAAACAAAAGTATAGCAGCAATGGACATCATGGAAATGTAAACAGGATGCTTCCCATCGGCTACAAACTTGCATATGAGCAGCCAACTTCACAGAGCGAGTGAAGAATAGGTAATTAATTACCGTGAATCTACCATTTATTGCCACGGACATTAATTCTAAAATGCCATACTATTTATTTCTATATGATTTATAATTCCGTGTATACATGTAGGACGGTACTTAAAGCCTTAATGCAGAGACTATTCAGAGGCTTACCGTACTTCGATTTGCACACTCAGTCACTATACTACTCAATATGCTATGCCAACACTGCAAGGTGTCAAGTTTATATGAATACTTAACAGATAAAATCTCATAATTTGTCTTCGTTCTTGAAGCTGTGAAACTACATACGAATTTGGAGTTTGTAAAAAAATTGCTTTAACTTTCCACTTTGCTTGTACTAATCCAAAATATTACCTTCACCGACACTATATCAGTATCTACATTTATACATAGGTATTGATTTAACAAGTTTGATTATAGTAGAAGAAACTGTAACAATTATATAGATGATTGTCTTTGAATAATTACAGTTATATTTTTTTAAAAATATAAACTTTAACTTATTTGAAATAACAGCAGTAACAGCAAGTTGCTGCTGTCGTTAGCAGTAGTTACTATTCCTTTACTGTATCTAGAAGATTACGATTAGTTTTTATATTATAGTGGAATCTTTCTAAGTGCCCCTGTTGGTAGTGGTAAACTATCACAAACGGTATACAACCACAATTTACCTGCCTGTATTAATTCACACCAATATAATAGTAATCTCAAAAACAGTCCTCAACAAAGAGTCCTATCAAAGAAATTATATATGAATCTGTTGGCTTGGTCAAATGTACTGTAAATGAGATGTAATCAGAACAGACGACGCTCTCCTTTTTTGTCGGCTGATGATCTACAGTCAACTCGAGTCAATTTAGAGTTCACAGTCATGATAGCGTTAAAATTTTAAAGTTGAAGAACGAGAGGCACAACAAGGGGACGTGTCAAAGCCAGAGCCAGCCAAGTTCCCAGCACGACAGGATACGACAGCCTAACAGATCCAACAAAGATTGCTTATCTTATCTTTCAAAGAAAAAAAAAACCTGTATGTACAAGTACAACTTTCATTTACCTGAGCCGAACCTCAAATTTGAATTCCAATTTCAATCTCATTTCAATACCTTATCATGTATAGTATATAAGTATGAACCTAGATGTAATTTAGTTTCCTATGTAAAAAAAATATTTGCAAAGCGTATCGTTTCTTTGGCAGTAGTTCCTTCATTCATAATTACACTTATTATGAATGAAATTGAAGTAATTATACAAGTAGCTCAGTCAACTACAGCATATCGACTATACATACATAACTGTAGGCATAGTAAAACCGGCAGTTTGTTTGATGTAAAGTCTTGATGGTGTTTACTGGTTTACTCTAATTTCTTTTCGATTTCATTCGATATAAGAACCCAAGTTTTGTTTTCAGCAAATTGCTTTTACTATGTATTTGCCCCCGCATTGTTGAACTTTTGTTCCCTATAAAGTATTACAATAATTATTTCAATTCTCTGCGTAATTATCAGAATAGACCGACCAGTGCTCGTACTTGCTTACTAGTATATACGAGGCTTCTACTCAAATAGTTTAATTTGCTGAATTTTATTTTGTTTCGTTGATTCTGTTTGAAACTATTTGAAACCGATTATAGGAATTGTAATTAATACTCGTGTTAAATATGTCAAATATGCTATCTATGTACAAAAGCTGTAGACGATCCAACTACAGAATAGACGTACATGAAGCTAATTGCATATTTTTGAAAATTGTAAAACGTGTTAATTAAAGAAGATATGAGTACGTTTGTGAAATGGTAAAAATGTACAGTGTGATATCTCCCTAGGTAATTTATAGTTTGATGAGCTATGCACACATATTTGAACGCATAATCAGGATACCTTTCAAGTAATTTGCGAGTACATTCAATTCATCAGTACGTAGATTGGAATTTACATTTTTAACGACGATCTTTAGTTTTAATTGCTATACGTACTGGTTGTACCATATTTTCATTCAACCCTTATTTCAAAAAGATAAACTTTAGAGTATGTAAAAATTCTGTAATTAGCTTAATGTTTCATCAAAAGTATCAAGTCCTACCAGTATTTTATTATTAGTTAAGTGTGTTAAGCTCAATTATTTCATTAGTTAATATTATTTATTTTTAAAAGTTAGCTTCTAACTCTTGTAAAAACTGTTTCTATGTAATTTATTTATTTAAACAATGTCAATTCGTGTGTGTGAATGAATTTAATAAATCTACGTCTACTTTTACAATATACAGATTAATCATTCATCTGATTCATACACATACTATCCCATTAGTGAGAAGCAACGACTATGCATACAAGACAACTAGCAAATCTTGTGAAAGATAGAACGGTTTAAAATCGACTGAGCAGGCATGAAATATCCACTAGTATTAGTACTACAGATTTACAGTAATTTAAAGTAGGCAACAAGAACTACACCCGCAGCATTGCATTGATGCAAGACAACAAAACTTACAAGCTAATACATACTTTAGTGACACTTGCAGACGAGTAAACAAATAACGCTTATTACTGAAGCGTGTATCTACTTGTTCAATTTCAAAATACTACTATATAACTTATACATACATCCGATTACCTTGTACGAATTGAATGAATCTGGTGAGCTGCTATAATAATGATGATTCAAAAATTAGTGCACACATTTACGCGCTACAACGAACATGCTTTCTAAATAACCAGGTACTGGATTTTAGAGTATCTCCGATTTACACACGAAGTTTGTGTTGGTCAATCTTTTCAACGGCATGAACTTCTGCTGAGCAATCGACTCCAAAATGAAATCAGGTGAGTGGAGATCTGAAAAAAACATTTAAAATAAACTTCAGGTCTTCAGTCCAGCAGTACATCTAAAACATTAGGAAATCCCACTGTATTGGGCTGAAAATTATGCTCATACTACATGTTGTGTACGACACTTACGGATGCCAAGTCCTCTCTTCTGCTTGCAAGACTCTTCAATTAGATGGAAATCTTCGATGCATGTGATAATAACATAGCGTCCGGGAAACTTCATTGCTTGCTGACAAGCAGCTTTGAGTTGTGTTTGTTTGTCAACTTGACCCCCAGCGGCCTCAATAATTTCTTGGAGATCAGGAACTGATGGAAGGCAACTCGGCGTTATGAAGAACGTCACGTTCTAAACAACAATAATTCGTTTTTACAATAACACATAAATCTAAATGCCTGTCACCTAGTTACTACTGCTACAGAAGTAGGAAAATAAACTATTCTAAAATGCTTACACCGAATAATATAGGACGACGAGATTTTGCAAGGAGATCCTTGAGTTGGAAATTGTAAGTCATCTCAACAACGTCATCTTTCAAAATGAATTTCTCTTCGTCGACAAATTCCATCTTTGCTAAGGACTCCATAATCCACTCAATACCAACAATGTATTGCAAGCGAGATAGAGCAACAAAGAATTTCTTGGTTAAAATGCTCCCCCCCTGAAGTACTAGATGAGTGGCTTCCCGGTAGTCAATCGTCACTCGACCCCCCAAGGCAAACACTTTTGTAGTGATCTATGGGTTATAATAATTACAAAACACCGCATTTAGGTTTACTATTAAATTAAGTCATTACTAGTTTGAGTTCAAATCAAAAGTAACGGAACAATCAGACTACGCTAAAACATGGGATTGTACATTGAACTGTTGATTTCACATTAACACAGCTTAATCATACACATAACACATACATAATTATATTACCAATGCAGGTATTTCAAAACTATTAATTAATTAATTACTTAATCACCTCTTCTTTGCCATGTCGTGTAAATCCAGACAACATCACCACCACCCGGTTTTCTTCTTTAACTCTAATGCCCGTCTTAGAATCCTCCACTTCTTTAGTTCTAATGCTCTCCTTAGAATCCTTCTCGTCCTTCCTTTTAATGTCAATCTTAGATTTCGTTTGAAAGTGTTTTACACCCAATTTTCCATCGGCAAATTGTGTCTTCACTGCATATTTTAAGACTTTTGCAGGTGATGGAAGGGATAAGAACCTGTTACAACGGGGACGATTGACAGTGGCAGGAGCTTTCCAAGGACCTTAAATTACACACACAAAATCAACAATAGCAAATAATGTTGAATGCGTAGCGTCGTAAATAATAATTAGTCCTTATCATTAGTTACGAAGTAGATAATTCTTCAGTCATCAGTTGTCAGTTAAGAAAATTATTAATAAAAAAATTATTATAATACAGATATACATTCAACATTACGTAACAACAAAGTCAACAAATGACAAATTACTAAAATCACGATCAAAGCGTTTGTCGTAACATTCAACATTAGCAGCATACCCAACAGAATGGTCACACCACACCCAGAATCGGTCCAGTTAAAAAACATTTATACTAACCTAAATAACAACTAGGGTAGGTGCACGTAATTGTAATAATTATCGTACTAGTGACTAGGTAAGGTTCTCGTTCAAACCGTTTTAACCACTTTCACACAATCTTCTCAACGGCTATTTCTATTTGTATAAAAAATGAAACAGGCAGAAGATTCCATCGAGTTTTTCTAACAAGAAAGATAAATTATCACAATTACGTGCACCTACACCCTATAATTCTGAATTAATATTTAAAAAAAGCATCGACGTACCCATCCTCGCAGACAGCTAATGATGATGACGGAAACAACGAATGACGAAAGACGAAACAATATTAGGGAACAACAGTGGCAGTGACAGAGAAGGAAGTAGAAAATACAACAAATTACTTCACTAGTGACAAGTGACAATGCAATGAATTTTTTTTTTTACCATTTACCAGAAACAACTAACAACCTTTTGACCTTATTAATACTGTACATGAAGTACCAATATTGAATATTTATAATTTATGACAGTACGGTCAACGGTCAGGTGACAGTTGACAGCTTTTTTGTGTAATAAAGCCCAGTCCTGAATTCTGATTAATAATACAATTATTATAACATGAATGATAGTCTACAGTTAATTAGTTAAGAAACCAACTCAAAAATTCTCTTCAGGTTTTACGTTTTGGGAAAATTGTACGGATTGCGACACGAGAAAAGAAACGCAGCGTTCCGTGTGCCTGTCAACTGTCAACTGAAGCAGCAGTTAACACATTAAAACGAAGCGCACGCACACTGCTCATTTCTTTGTGTGTTCGTCTAGTTCGAAGTACGGAGGCGAGCGAAGGGGCTGTAAAAAAAACTATTTCTTAAAAAAAACTAACAAACACACCCAAGGCCCAAGACCCAAGCTTAATAACCAATAATTATCAAATCTGACATCCATTAATTGTCAGTCATTCGTCAACAGTTTTAGTGTTTTTGAGGACTGCCAACTGACAATTGCTGATTGACATTCTTTGCTGATGATGATTGATGACTGATAAAAACATACGGCAACGGCAGGTTGTAGGTAAGGAAGACTTTCATTTTAGTTGCGCCTTTAATCATTGTTAACTTTAAAAATTGATAGTTTAGCAATGATGTAGTATTTAATTAGCACTAATCACGGTAAAATGACTTGGACTAACTACTAACAACCAGCGGTCAACTGTTGTATGTTGTATGTATACCGTGTGATGTTGGTGTTGATGTATTAAGTTGATATTTTTAATATACCTAATTAATTATATTATGATCTTTATAATATTGAATATGAGGGTTCATTTAAAAAGCAGGTATTCCAAGTGGGTTTCATTTTGTGGGGTTGAAGTCGTTGAAGGATAATTAATCTATAGCACCTAATTTATATTTCGCACAAAACGTAATTAGTAATTATATCATATAAATTGCATAAAAAAGACAATCTATTATTGTGACATAAAGTATGATGCGTATACTGTTTGAGCCCACTGGGCTATCCTCGGTGGAGGACATTGATAACTATATATATGTTCAGTATGTGTTCTGTTAATAAAGTGTCTTTAGTTCTGTAGCGATTTGATTTCGGGGTGGAATCCTGTATGATATTTGAGAGGTGTTCTCTGTTTTTGCCTCAGTGCTAGTAGTATGCAGCATCATCACTAGATTTATCTCTCCGTACGAAAGAATCGAGCCCAAAGTTTTGAATTTGAAGCTCCAGCCCGTATATTGTAATTATAATTATATAATTACTTACCTAAATAGGTTGTTTTTGAAAATATTTACACAAAAATCAACTTGTTCATTTGTTATTTCAGCTTTTCTACCTTGCTTCATTCAACGTATTAGAGTTGTAAAATTAAAAGCAAACGATTCGTCATTTAGATTTATAGAAATAAACATGCCAAGATACTTTTTGAGAACATATTATGTAATTTTGTCCCCTGGATAATATTTAATTGATAATTAATTAGACCTAGGAAATATTTAAATTTAATCAATGGCAGTTGGAGGGCAGTGATGACTTTGTTTTGTTGATAAAATTCGTTTTGCTACAACTAATTAATTGTGTGTAACAATCAATTGCATGTTTATTTTTTCAAAATGATTCAAGATTCTGTAAGATGGAGCAGTTCTTTCCATCGAACTCCTGTTCGCACATTAAGCGAGCCAAAATACTGGGAAGATACAAGGCGTGTCTCATTTGTCATTGCGTCAGATTGCATCAAATGGCACTGCAGAGCAAAGGATATCGGGTTGAGAGGACCGGAAATGAAACTCGTGAGATGATTCAACAATACCGTGTTATCGAGTCGGTGGTGAGTGACATTTCGGGTACTGGTTCTGGTTCACTTTGGTTTCAATATGAAGAGAACATTCAGGCTATCACCTACGCAACACTGGATCTACTAAATGTGAATTCGGAAGATTTGGAGCCCCACTTGTCTAACGTGATGTTACAAATATGCAAGAAAAGTGGCTGTGAGCTAAAGGAAGACATGCTGTCAAAACTGATTCCAATTTGTACATCAACTCAGCAGTTGAATTTGAGCTCGCTAAAATTTCTTTGGAATATTTTGAAAGATGATGTGTGCTGCTCAACATTTATTACCAAGTATGGTCAGGAAATAATAAGATTGATACATTCAACAGTGGATGAGGGCACCGCTGACATCCTGAAGGTGGTACTGTACGGTATACTGTCCCTCTCGTGCAAACATCAGTCAGGATTTTCTTGGTTTGTTGTGAATTTAGAGAAGCTATTTAGGGACTCTTTCAGGCTTCTTCAAGACTCCACCTGTGAGCCGTTGTGTCTGGAATTGTTGAGCTTTTTAGAAAACATTTTTCAGCATGAACGAGCCGTTTCGAAAGTCTTACGAATGGGTGATGGGGGTAGTATTCTGTGTATGACGTTCAAGAAAACTCTTTTGAAGGGGCTAGCATCGGTTCAACTTCCACTGATGAGAATTTTGAATAATTTAATGCTAACCTTTAAGAACTCTAGACAACAGCCTGACTATTTGGGAGTGGAAGTTTCGATGCCTCCTCAATCAACCTCTTCCACTGAAGATAATATTTTTAGCAGTATTCCTTCGATTTTCGTGGCAGGGGACTTACTGCATTTTGTGAGCCAATCTATGGAGACAACGAACACTCAGCTGTTTGAGTAAACCATTTCTCTTTTTGAGTTTTATTTTGCGCTCAATTTTATAACTAGTAAATAAGTAATTATGTAATAACAATCTTCCTGCGCACCCTAAGTAGTGGATATAGACAGTATTTTCAAAAACAATTATTGCCTAATAAATTATACTGTTGGTAGTTTTACACCAAAAAGCCATTTAGCCGTGAATAATGAAAGTAGTTTGTGAGAACTTAGGTCCACACAGAATATGTGATGCTAACAGTGTTGAAAATGCTTTGTTTCTAATGGCAGCAGACGTTTTTGAAAATATCTAGTTTGAGACTTATGCAATGTAGAATTATAGTGGATTGTTAAAGCTGTTATTTTGTAAATAATTTAATAATTGCATCTCAGTTTGTCTTTTGCCGTTTGTAATTTTTAGTGCAACTGTCCAGTTTTTGGAACACCTTTGTCCAGTGGTGTCCAATTACCCTTGTCTGCCCGTTGTTCTTGATTGCAGTCTCCGCTTGTGCACACTTTCTGTTCAAACTGACTCCACAGGGATTGTAAGACGGCTTGGAAAGCTCTGTTCTTCCATCATGAAGAAAGAGTATGCTCAAATATAAGCGCAGTCTTTATTAAAAACAATATTTTTGCATGTTTGCACTGATTTAAAATGTTTTAACATTAGTGTACAAATACAGTAATGCATTTTTGCTTAAACTATAAAAACCTAACTGCTTTATTTTGAACAATTAGGAAAACAGTTTCATCAGAAATTCAGGGACAGATCCTACATTTCTATGAAAGTCTCCCCGATTCGTTTTCGTCTAACTTGGATTGTCGGCTTATGTGCTCCAAAATGTTTGAGTTTGTAACTGATTCTTTTCACACGCCTAGTGTAGAAGTAAAAGTCAATACTTGGATCAAAGTTTGCCAGGAGCAATCGCTCTTAGCCTCCTTAACTAGCAACTTCCTCCGGATTCTGTTGTCATTGCTTTGCCCATTAGTTTCCAATCGAAACAAAGTCCAATGGTATGCCAAGCTTCTATGGTGCGATAAATTGTAAGATTAATAATGATTAATTTAGGTCCAGTTCCTTCGTATTTTGTACTGTTTTCGTTTGTAGAAAGGGACTTCTAATTGTACTTTCTATTACTGGTACATAAGTAGGCAACTTGGAGATACGCAGACGCAATTGGAGGGAATTAATGATGATCCAAACTGTTTTTACTTGCAAGTTTTGTTAGGAGACGCCTTCATACCAGCTCTTCTCGTACAGTTTGTTTTTTAATTGGGCTTTACATTGCTATTCAAACTATTTTTATACGTAGGTTCTGCTAACTCACTATCAGTTAAACATGCATTGTACGTATTAATGACACACACTGCGATTGTAATAATCTATGGAATGGCTGTTATTATTTTTGCAGAACTTCATTGAATGTTCCCATTCGGATGATGAAGATGTATCGTTAGTTGAAGTTCTAATGATGTTACTTTCACGCTTTCCAGCGGAAAACTTTTTGAATCATCGGAAAGCTGTAGACCGTTTTAGTAGACAACACGATCCTGATTCTACTATAAGCTCCAAATCCATCTCCAGTGTTCTTGTTTACGACGACAAACGGACTAGTGTTGTTTGGTCCGTGTACTTTATGATTCGTAGTGGTTTTCGTTTTATGTAAGTTTTAAAATACGACTATTTTAGTGCATTACTTATGCATATTTATAGTATGCGTTAAATTTCAACCCCTTATTTCATATTTAGTTTACTGAAGACAAATTAATTTAGCTCTAACTTCTGTAGGCAGCATAACACAATATTTGAAATGTGGAATCAACAAATGTCTGAAATATTTGGGGAAATCGTTTGGGAACACTTCGAGTCATTCGCTCGTCTTCATGGCTCAGGTTAAATTCCAGTGTGGTATCTATTTTGTTTGCCTCAATAATTTTGATTTTGAACAATAATTTATTTTATTTAGAATTTTTAAATAATGTGCTAGATGCTGACAAGAAACGAAATCTTGTAGTAAAATGGAAAAAGGTTTTTGAATCGCTGCCATTATGCGTTGAGGATTGGGTTTCTTTGTGTGGGAATCCCTTAAGACTTAACGGACATGTAATTTCATCCTGCCATCAAGAAATATTTTTATTCTTCTACTTCTTCCAACTGTTCTCTCCGTAAGTTCAAATTCAGCAGCAAAAACAGTTTTGATATAATAATATTTTATGGTACCTTGTTTTTATACTATGACGCTGCGCTGCGCTGCTGAGAACGTATAATTATTTAACTTCCAGCGATGACCATAAATTATTTATGATTGGGGATACTGCGTTTCATGATGGGTTTGAAAAGTTTCTCAAGAACCTTTTGGCAGCGAAGGAAGTGCTACACGTAGATGAGATTATTTTCTACACCAAAGTAGTACTGAGAATTTCAACATCACTCAGTATTTCCGGGAAAGTCAGCAAAAATCTTTCTGAATTACTTGCTGCTGTCAGTTCAAAAGCCGGAGATACTCTAAAATGGAAAGAGATAGCCTTATTCACTATTCCTTCACTCAGTTATATGGTATCAATCCTAACTCCAGTACAAATTAGAAGGCAGTTCGAGTCATGGATTTCTGAGTCTCCTCTGGAATTTGAAGAATTTCTGTTTCACGCAGAAGCCAACAATGGTGAACAGGCACGCATGTTACGACAGCTACTGATGGTAAACGTAACATAGTAATTATTCGAATCGAGACTATAGGCACCATTTCACCTAAATGGATTTTGTTTTAACTTCATGCTGATTTTCTTCATTTTTGTACAAATGTCACGTATAATTAATATTCATGTATTGTTTTTCTGTTCTCAAGGATCTTATTATTGATTCATCGCCTACTGTATCTTCTTACGTGACTGACACTATTAGCAAAAATGACAGTGTCATTTTGAATGTCGTAGGAATGGACAATGATGAAGTGTTTTCAGTATTATCTCGGTTACTTAACAGTAGATTGGGTGACCTTCCTGTGCTACCAGCCCCAGCCATACATTTCCATTCCCACCATACTTCCCAATTTTTGGTGGAGCCAGCTTCTGTGGTTGTAGACCGGAGTATTGATTTGACACCAGAAATGAAGAAATTCACATTTCTAATTCAGTTATTTTTGAAAACGCTACCTTCGGATAAAATAATTCTAGTCAATTCAAGTTTTATCTATGGGTTGCTTAAGCTTATCTGCGTTTTTAGAAGTCATGCTAGTTTTGTGAATGTTGGATTACAATTGGTGTGTCGTATACTGTCTCAGGATCAAGATCGTGAAAAGTACCACATTAGTAAGTACTACACAATTACGCTGCTTGCACAATTCCATTGTTTATTATTCATTAACAGATTAATATAACTAACGCTTTTGTGCTTCTCGTGATTTCACGCTCCTTATTGTATCCTGACTTTTATTTTTTTAGCGGAGAAGTTTATTCGCAATAATGATTTTCTCGTTTTACTGGAACACCAGTTATCGTATGAATGCAAAAATTTGGACTCTAAGTCATACGCATACAAAATTGTTACGAAGATGCTACACGATAAAATCTACAGTCCACCGGTATGAGTGTGTAAATAAAAATGATGGTTAATATTATCATCATTTGAAATCAAAGGCTGTAACGTAAACAGTGCACCTTTGCTGATTGATACTTCTGTATATTCGCATTTTGTCTGATTTTTAGAACTCACTAATACAATGTAAGCTTGCTAGTATGCTTCCCTTCATGCAGTTCAACTTGGTGACCACTTCACATTTAGACTTCCTCTCAGCCTTACTACAGAGTGACCTCCAGTCTTCTCTGGTTATGGTAATAAGTCAACAAAAATTTTCAATAAAACTATAACTATTCATTCGGTTTCGGTAGTTTTAAACTGATATGTGTCTTAATTTGTTTACGGCAGGTGGAAGAACTGCACTCTGAGACAAAATTGTTACAGTCCACGCTCCTGAACTTTGAGTTTCACATCCTTGATCTGATTCCTAAGGTAGATATATTTGCTACGATTGGACGTAGTAATTTGATCTCTGCTTTTAGATATTGGAATGTTGAATTAATTTGATTGCACTTCGTTTAGGCGTGTACCCCAGATTTTGAAGCTGCATTGTGGAGGGTACTGTGTGAAATGCTAGGATTTCTTCACCGGCATGACCAGAAGAATGTGTCAGCTAACGGAGGAATGCTTGATGCGTTTCTCCTACAACCGTGGCTGGAAAATGGTTTGAATTTACTCGTTTCCTGCCGAGTTACTGACTCTACAGTATTTGGCCCTTTCTCACACGAATGCCTCAGTTTTCTTAGGCGATGGTCATTCATTTTGGCACAGCGTGTAAGTTTTTCAGTTTCAGCGTGAACTTTCTAGCTTGTGTGGTTTTTTTCCAAATTGATATCATCAGCTTATTATATATTTATTTATCTTTTATTCTACCATAGTCCTACAACAGCAGGCGGTTCTACCGAGTCGTATCTTATTCGCCAGAGGGACGGACATCTAACACTGTTCAGATTTGTCGATCCTTGCAAAAACTTTTGCTTCCGAATGACAACATTAATTTTGTTGAACATGAGCGTCAACTGGCCTATTTAGTGTCTGAAAATGCTGGGCTGTTAGCGGATTTCCTGGAAAACCAAAGTGTGACCTAGGTACCTTTTTATATATTGAGTCTATAGAATTGCGTGAAATTTTTGTAGTTTCGTAAGTGTCGTATTGATTTCCGCACCGTAAAACTATCGGATTAGGTTTTTTCAGCAAGCTTTTCTGAAAGTTAGCCTTATATTTTGCAGTGAAGTTAACATGGTAAGTATGGGGAACCATTTACCATTTGACATACCAAGTGACACAGCACAGTGGAGGCTTATTGCTGTTGCATTTTGTGTTTATTTCTTTCGTTATTAGTTAGCTTATGTGCTTAATTATTTAAATATGAACTTACACAATATGTAAGAATAATTTATTGCTATATTATTTAACGATTTATTGTTTCAAGTAATTAAAGCTCGTTAATATGGCATTTAGTTTCTCGTTAATACAGTAATATAAAAATTAGTACAAAATGTTTGATACTTGTAGCTACCCGTGTAGGTAAAATTACATTAGATACATAGACACACTTCGGCGGAACGGAAGTTATTAAATATATTAGAGATACGAAACACCGGCGCATTTATTAAAAATGTATTGAAAACTAACTTTGGCCAATGTTAACAACAAATTATATGTAATTCTAGTTAATAGGAAAAGGCTTGCTAATGCTTTCTAAATTGGTAATAAAAGGTTGTATTAGTTCTTAAGTTAGTTTAAATATTTGTTCATGTACTCCTTCATGTACTCGTTCACGTCCGCGGCCAAAGTTCGAATTTCCTTCTGAAGCTTCTTGGGAATTTCTTTTATAGTTTTTTTCACAACCATTCTAAAACAAATTGTATTAAGACATATTAAAATTCCTAAGTAAAAATACCAAAAAGATGAACAAATGAATTACAACTAAAACGAATAGATTACCCCTGAGCAGTATGAATGTCATTGGGATTAAGAACAAAAATATCCAGATATGTTGCTTTGGCCCCAGAATTTTTATTTTTAATTCGATTAATTAGTTTCTGAATAGGCAAAAATATCCACCGAAGTCTAATAAGGGAAGTTTCCATGACATACAATTGCTCCACTTGGATCGAACGCAGAATAACCTCCGATTTGCCTCGTAAGCCCTGTTAGAGGGAAACAACTTTTAATATTGGTTTCTAACTGCAGATATGGAGCAATTTTTTTATGATTATAATTATAGCTCATTAATTTTTGAGCGGTGCGTAGTAATAGTTTTATTCACCTGCACATCACTGACGACCATGCCGATGAGTAAGTTAATTAAGATTATTGTTAAAAGGATTGTGAAGCACGTGTAGATAATGTGGCCCGTCAATGGAATGGGTGGTCCACCTTGAGAATCTTCGTCGCTGTAAAACGTCTCGTCATAATTGAGCTCTCCAGTCATCATTATTATGACGCGGGAGAAAGCTTTTGGTAACGTTTCAAATGGTTTTTCCTGAGTTCAAAAAGATAATAATTACTCGCTTTATACTCTTTTTTATATAAATGTATAAGACGGTCAATTTGTGTAGTATCGTATTATTGCAGCTATGTATATTGTACCCTTGGAAACATAATGCTGAAGGCGATAGAGAAGGCAATAATTAAAACCAAGTATGTCCCCATCAAAGTTGCAAAGCTTTTGATGACCTTCCCTAAAATCTGAACATATGTTCCAAGTCCGGATATATTTCCCACTTGCATCAGTATCAATGCCCAGGCCACAACGACACTTAACTGAAAACCAAAATAGGGTGAACATTATTAAATTTTGTACCTTAGGTATTACATGTGAAACTTTTACAGCCTTATTTTTTGTGAGTAAATTACAGAGATAAAGTTAAAAGCCTAAATTGTTTAATTCATACCGCAGCAGCCGAGTAGTAAGAGTCAGAAATGTTGGTTCGAAAAGCCAGCGTACAAACGAGAACCATGAGTGAGATAAAAATTAATTGAAAAATATTTTCTACACTCAACAAGTAAGCTTTGAGGCCTTCAAAAAACTTGGTCCATTTCCCTTCACTAGGTCCGGCACCCCTGGAAAAAATATTATTGACGAGAAGGACTTCACAGAATTCTTTGAAGAAAAACAGAAGACCCACAACGAGGAGGGCGATGGCTTGACATTTCAATGAAGGGTCCAAATCACACACTTGCTGGTCTACATATACATAGGTGGGTATAAGGAACAAATCTCAGTTGAAATCGATGCATTTTCAAAAATTATTATTGATGAAATTAGTTCCCTACAAACACATTTAGATTTTATTTTTGGGTATATTTAAGAAATCAATAATATTACGTTTATTTGTTCCAGGGAAAATGTAAAAAGCTTGCTCTACAGACTCCCAATCACCAAAAAGGTAGCTGAAAATGTTTCTTTCTTTTACAGCATCCAGCGTTGAATTGTCTGCTTCGATTCTTGTGTCTCTCACCTTTCTAGCGTGATTTAAGTAGGGACATTTAATGAGAAACACTTCCACTATAAAACAGGTGTACCACAAATGCAGAAAAATCTGAGCAGAAGAAATGTAAAACAAAAACAACATTTATTTAAACTCCTAAACAAAAAATAAAAACCACTAATAAAAACTCAAAATAGCAAATAAGGGATACAAAAAAAATATTTACGACAAAAATATGACATACCTGCACATACATTGAAATAAATAACCAAAACTTCATTTTCTCCCATTTTAAATCTAAAAACGTTTTAACTATTACATGTGGTAAAATGATTTTTGACGCAGATTTATTTTGATGAACTAATTTGGCCAACATCCCTGTTTCAGAATAGCGATGGTTTTCATCATGTTGGAATTGTTTGTCAACAGCTGAGCCAATGACAGTTCTAAAAAAAATCAAAAATTTACATAATGTTAAAATTATGTAAATATGTATTTATTTTATTGCAGCCAGTGAATTAGATGCAGAACTCTTCAGTGCTAGAATTTGGGACTTCATATTATTATGTAGCAATTTAAAATACTGGTATTGCATACCGGAAGTCCAATTCCAGACTAAACTTCCCATCGGATGGATGATTATTAGTTGTTGGCAAAGCACCATTGAGAAGATGAATAATCGCTTCCGGTGTCTTGACGTACATTATTTCTAATGGAGTGAGTCCAGCCTTACTTCTACAATAATTATTACACTAATAAATTATTTCCCTTCAGCTCTCAATTATTCAAATAAATTAATATTTGGTAGCAACTACGAAATACAATCTTAAGTAAAACTAATTAAAGTAGTAACTTTACCTTATAAAAATATCACAGTGATATGTGTCATAAAGTTGTCTCACGATTTCAACAGATTCATTATCCGCTGCAAGATGCATCACAGTTAGACCCTCGTTATCCTGATGATTTAAAAATTCCGATTTCCGGTCTTCAATATTTCCAAGATTTTCATTTCCCGATGCTTCTAAAAACTTTACGTACCCCTTGACCAACATTTCAAAACATATGAGCGCATCCTCAGAGAATTCTGAAATTATAATAAAAACTATGATGTAAAATGCTCTGCAGTTAAATTAAAGAGTAAAACATAGGTTACGTTACATCAAACATAATTATACCTGACACGTGCATAAGTAAGTGAATTTCTTTAGCTTTAATGGTTAATGGTTAATACACACAATAATTACTAACTTCCTAATACTGCTACATGTAAAGGTGTTCGACCAGTTTGTGGATCAATGTCATACGGTGATTTCTCTGATTTGAGCAAGTGTTCTAATATCTCGACGTTACTGTCACTAGCTGCTTGGTGAAAGGTCACTTCCAACTCGTCTGTATCTTTTTCTGCAAATAAATGGGAAAAATAATTAAAAAAAAACATACACACCACGTACACTGGATGACTATCAACTATTGTTTCGTCCGACAGAAATTAACTGGAAACACTGTCTTTTAAGGTCGATCAAATCACAACAACAATCATCAACTTAAAATTGAATTGTTAATAAATACCTAATCGCCTCGGTGATGCCTTTCAACCGGTTTATTAGTTTGTATATAATTATTCGTAAAATTCGCACTTACTAGCTCCTTTATTAACCCTAGGCGGTGGTTCCGGTTTTTGTTCAGGTAAGAGTGGTTCCATTGGGATTGAATCGGGAACTCCATCAGTAATAATTCTACTAAATGGAGTAAACTTGGGTCCCCTGTCGTCTGTTTGTGGCTCAGACGGAGATGTTGGACCTCTAATCTCAATAACACTGTCATTTCCATCACAAGTAATACCAGAATCATCCAGGGGTAGTGGCTTAAGTATTGCAGGATCATAACGATA
>JAQFZC010003796.1:0-17741 GCA_034695205.1 Dicyrtoma fusca | reverse complement strand
TTTTGAGATTTAGATATAAAAGCCACACTAATTGTAAGTGCAACGATACTAAACTGTAAAAATTATTTACAAAATTTCAAACGTCATTTATGCATGGCCCCCACACATATATAATATTGATACTTAAAAAAGTGCCCGACCGAATTGTTTGTGGAAACAGGTGGTGAAGATGCTAATGAGTCATTTGTCATTTCATGGACGAGCATTGTTAGACTTTTTCTTTCTATGCCATCAAAGTACGTAACGCCTTCAAATAAAATACTTGTTGTGTAGCTTCAACTGACTGAGCAGAAAAAAAGAAAAATGACCCGTTTTTTTAAAAAATGAATATTTTTCGTTTTTGTATTAATTAACAACACAATCGCTCTTTTAAACGTTGGAAATTGGAAAATATTAAAAAGTGTACCTACAAAGAAAATTAGAAAATTACTATGAATGAATGATGATGATGATGATGAATTGAATGATGGGTGGTCACTCCGTAGATTTTGAAATATGATAATTCTTAAATGTACCTTACAATTACCTAATTAATCGGTAAATGGCTTAATCAATCACGGTTTATATTTTTCTTTTATTGTTTTGTTTTTAACTCAAATGTTTAAATAAAAAATGTTTTTCGATATTTCCATTCAATTTAATTGAATTTAAATTAAAATAAAATAAATAAATAAAATTACAAAATTAATTCCATCCAAAGGAACTTCACTTCATCCTTGTCAAACTGAACCACGAAGTTTTAAATGGTTTTCCGTTGCAAGTTCGAAGTTCGAAATTCGAAATCTTCGAAAGAGTTATATATAATTAGAAAGTTAGAAACTAAGAAATTATTAAATTATTCGACGAATATAATCATACAAACAATTACAATTAATAATTAACTATATTGTTATTGTTATTTAATATTTCTGTAATGCAGAGTACAGCGTTGATTAAACTAAATGAGTACCTACCTACTGCCAGCTACTGAATCATAAAAATCATAATGCTGATAATTTAATTGATTTTTAGACATAATTTAGTTTCAGTTTAGTGATCGTGATCGATCACACAGTTCACATTCAACATGGTTTTTCGATTTTAGTTGCCTAGCAACTATCGAATTGAAAGATAGGTAGAATCAGAATTTTTATTTTTTGTTGGATTCTGCCCTCCGTTTACCAGTTGCCAGTCCCCCAGTACTATTACACAAAGAAGTCCTCCAAATTACAATCAACAATGGTAAGTATAATTTTTCAGTTTGTTGTTTGTGGCTTTGTTATTTTTTAATGAATCAATTACTGGTAGAATGTAATTGCAGGTAAATTAAAACATTGCACATATTGTTTTGTTGACTGTTAACTGTCAACCATCAATTTTGTACTAAAGTGTTCGATTAATGATTTTGATCTTTTTCAGAGTTTAACTGTAAACGGGATTTTTGGACCGGGTGGACTTCTTGAATCGCTGAACCAGACCGATGCAGACGTTGAACCGATGAATGACACCGACATTGACATGGACCAACGCCATGGCGACCCTCCCAAGAAAAAAAGGAAGCTTAGCTTAACCGGTGATCAAGCTCCAGTCACCGATGCGGCTCCAACAATTAATCTAAAGACAGATTCGTCTACTGTTTGCAAGACGGATTTAAAATCCGGCGATGTTTCCCCTCAAGAAGCCGTTTTTGCTATCGATCATGTAATTACTGTGATTACCTACCTATTAATTGTTTTCTTAAATTATTAAATCATTTAAATTCTGTGAATAATGAATGCTAATTATTATTATTGATTATTTTTTATTTTATTTTACTTCTAGCTTCTCGAATCGATACTTGCCCCCCTCCGAAACAAGCACCTGACCAAAGCCCGCCTCGTCTCTCATCGCTTCTACCACTTTGCCTCCCAACAACTTTCAAGAAACTTAAAAGTCATCATTGCCTTCCCCACCACCTTTGAAATCCTCCCCCTTTTCGACGAGTCCACGGTAATGACGAATGCGGGCCGTCACGAGAAAGGGAAAGAAGCTATCGAAGATCTGGTGGACACTCTCAAAACATCCAATAATAAATTCCCTTGCACTTCCTTCAACCTCTACACCGACAATTTAAGTGGGCCTCAGATTCAAAAATTATTTACCTACCATGGGGTCAACATGAAAATGTTGAAGCTGTCCTTAAACTACATTACTAGGACGACGACTGAGGAATTTGTTTTACAGGAATTGAGGGGAGTTTTAATGGACCTGGTGCCGAATTTGGAGGCTTTGGAACTAAACGCTTTCATTTCGATGAGTGACCGACAAAAATGGCAGCAAAATTCGAAAATGAAAATAAATTCGAAAATAAATTCGACCGCCACCGCCACCACATTTTTCTTACCGAATTTAAAATCCCTCAACGTCCTCGGCATTTCGGTCACAATCTTCGAAGAGTTAATGTCTGCAGCCGTCAATCTTCGAAGTTACGTTGGCCATCAAAATGATTTCCTAAATTATTTTATTAGTGGCCCCGGTCAATTTCGCCTCTATCTCCTCAAGCACTTGAATATTGTGCCGAGTGAAAACTCCTTGGACACCCTGGAAACCATCGCAGAACTAATGATGGACAAAGAAGATTTAAATATTGAGCTTTTTCATATTAGCTTAAAGAGTTTGTATGGACGACCGGATCTTTGGCCACGGGCTTCTACCATGCTTTCAAAACTACTCAAAAATAGTGCTTCTTCCGTTCGGGAGATGTACTGGGAGCCGATACGGTTTTTAACGGGACCGGGTTGCTACGGCCTCAAAATCCCCGTCATGCCCAAAGTCACAGAATTAGTACTGCTGGGGGTGCCGAAGGAAATCATGAAAACTTCCACGAATCTTCCCAAGCAATATTTCCCCAACGGCTTCGAAATGTCCCGGATCTTTCCTGCTCTGAAATCGATCATAATTTTCAATCACGAAAGGCTACCCGGATTTTCTTTAACGACGTTGCTGGATTTACTGAATTTGGGGGAAGTTAAAAGTGTGCGGACGGTTCATTTTAAGAGGCCGGGGGACGTGCCGGTGGAAGAGAAGGAATTGTTCGGGAAAGTTTTTACAAATGCTAAAATTATGTCCGAATAATTTCTGTTGGGTAGAATTTTTTTAATTAATTTTTTAATACATTTAATTCAGTCAATCTAAGTAAACACATTTTGTAAAATTTATAAAAATTAAATAAAAATAAAGAAGTAATTCGTAATAAAAATCAGTAAATCAGTAGCGCCCGCGTTTGACGATTGCATTAGGAAACACACTGTGGACGTTTGCCACGTCCTGCTGCGAAATCCAGTCCCCATTCTGCCAGTAGATGTCAACGGACCTGACCGTGTCAATGGGATCAAAGTTTAAAAATGTCATCAAACTCCCGAACTTCTCGCAGCATCTGTCAGCGTAGAGACCGATGGACCGAAGATTTGGGAATTTTTTGGAGTATTCAGTGCCCCGTGGAAAGACGTGCTTTGGCTCTATTTGCAGTGGGTAGAGTGCCCCCCCGAAGTCGGGTTCAATATACTCCGGCTCCTCGGAGTCAATATCATTTCCGAGGTCACGGGGGTTGCCGAATTTGAGTCTCGTGACCTTCGGCATGACCTTGGGCCACTTCATTTCCTCCAAGTAGGTGACGCCGTCCCATACGATGCTCTGGAGGGTCGAGACGCTTTCCTCAAGGAGTGTGTTGACGATTTGTGATACTCTTCGTCTAAAGAGGGGGTCCATGAATTCCGCAACCCATCGGAATTCCCAGAAGTGAAGGATGAGTTCGGAAAGATTCAGTCTGTTGAGTGGTTTTTCCTGATCGAGGAATTGGAGCACTTTTTCAAGTTTTTCGATGCGACCTTCAAAGGGGTTAAGGATCAACTTTCGAAGTAAGTGAAGTCGGTTGGAGGGTTCGATGTAATAATCGATGTTGCATTCATTTAGAATTATTTCCTGTAAATTCGGAGCCAGCAATATTATCGCTTCGATCAGCTTTGCTGAAGGATTTTCGCCGAATTGAAGAAACTTCAATTTCGTATTTTGCCCGGCTGTAAAATCGACAGCAGAAAATTGATTTTTTTTTCATTTAAAACTAGAATTAACCTTTTCGAAACGGTAATATACTTAGTTTTGACTGTTTTGGAAAATGTTAATTTCTAGTTTTTTGGCCATTTTGAAAAAGTATTATTCCCTAGATTTGGCTGTTTTGAAAAAGTGTTATTTATTAGTTTTGGCCTTTTTGAAAAGGTGTAATTTACTAGTTTTGACTATTTTGAAAAAGTGTTACTATGTAATTAGTTTTGGCCGTTTTGAAAAAGTGTTATTTACTAGATTTGACAGTTTTGGAAAAGCTAATTTATAGAATTAAACACTTCTGTAAAGTATTCTTTAAATGGTTCCCAAGTTTCTAATAGGTTAATGAACTATAGGCACACACCCACATTGTAGATCAATTACCTTTTCCAAACTTTTGGTGAATTTCCTTGAATTCGGGGTCGCTTTGAAGTAAAGTCGAATCCATTCCCCGCGTTGAACAATTTACTTCCCACTGGAATTTCACTGGAACGATAAGGTTCAATCGTCGTAGATTTGGAGTTTGGAACAAAATCAATTTTTGAATACCTTCCATCACAAGGGACTCGTGGGGTAAACTTTCTTGACTGAAACTAAGGGACAGCTCCGTCACGTACAATCCTTGTAAATCAAGAAAATCTTGAACAAGAGGGTCACTCAAGTAGCCACCGTAAATGCTGAATTTTGTACACGGAAATGTGCTTGGATTCGATTGAGAATTGAGTAGGGCACTCAAGCCTCTCAACGTATTTCCTCCAGGGATCGATTTGAGCACAGAGCGAGTAGCATTGAACCTTAAAGGGGTGGAAATTGAGCTGAAATTGGCATTCAAAACATTTAACTGGACTCTTTTTTGGAGGAATGGAGCCACGAAGGATTTCCAAGAAGTAGAGACGAGGCGACAGTTGAATAAATCTGAGTTTTCTAACCTCTCGAAAATTTTACTGGCAATCTAAAGCATACAAATAGTAAAAATAATTGAATGTTAAATAATTAAACAACATGCGGGCAAAATTGTCAATCATTATTATTAATATTATTATACAGCAATGAAATATTTTTACAAGTTCGATCGAAAGTGCAGCGGCTTGTGAAGGAAGGTCCTGGTCGACGTCAAGGACCGGTTCCGGTTCCAGGTGGTCATCGTGACCTGAGGCTTCCTTTTCGTCCAAATTATAACAATTAGAATCAGCATTGTTTAGGCCACTACTGGTACTGGTGGTATCGCCATCCTCCATTGTTGAATTATTGCTGGGTTTGATATCAACTTCGTCATTTTTTTTCCGGTTTTCTTCATTTTGATCTTCAAGTTTGGAAATAGTGTCTAGGAAGCCATTTGGACTGAAAATCCCAGAGTACTCTTCAAACTGCTATACCACCAGCAAAGGAACAAACAGAAATGTAAAATTATTTATTAATAAACTATTTTTTAATTAAACTAACACCAATAAAATATGATTTCTATCGAACATTTAAGGGAAGAATTAAAATAGTATCAAATACTGAATACTGAATACACATAAGATAACTGACATATAAACACTATATATAAACTTTATTAAGTCACTGTTGTACAATTACAATAGACATACGCCTCAGTATACAATACAAGATATATTTTACTCAATTTGTTATATTTTTTGTGCTGTACTTTCACGTTGGGTTAGTTTGCTTGGTTTAGATGTGTACTTATGTGATGGTTATACGTTTGGATAGATCCTCGAAGAGCATACGGAACAGTAATCGACGTAATTATTTACCATTTGTGATGCTGGTGCTGGTACTGATAGAATACTGTGGTCGTCCATTGATGATTAATGATGATGGTCAAGAGACCGAGTAAAAACTGAAGATTGTCGATTTGAAAAAGGCATTAATTAACACACTTTTGACTTAATTACGTGTTTTTTAAGTGCGTTGTGTCATGACGTAACAACTGACGATGAATCACCAAAATACCATTCACCATTATCTACTGATTAGTCGCAATGGTCTTTTAAGCTGCCGATGCCGATAGTGCCGATGAATTATATAATAAAATAATAATAGGCAGTTATAGATGATATAATTTATTATGTTTATAAGTACTTAAAAAAATAGCTAATTATATTTTGTCGTTCGTCGTTTTGAGGTTTTGACAAAAGGGCAAAACAAAACTCTTTATATAGGTACTACGTACTTACTGGATAGTATTGAAGCTCGCGCGTGGTTCAAGGATTTTGACTTAAACTGAAGGTTGAAACTTCTACGAAAATAGAATTATAGAATTAATATAAGAATTAGAATTTAGAATTTTAGAATAATAGATTCTAGAATAGAGAATAAGAAGTAGAATAAGAAATAGAAAATTAAAAATTAAAAAAATTAATTTATAATCAATTAGTATGAATTAATTATTATAAGTAATTTATTGATTAGCACTGAGTTAAAAAAATGTTTAAACATTTTAAAACGAAAAATGCAAAAATAAAAACAAAAGAAGTTAAAGTGGATATAATTAAAAAAAAGTACCTAGTTAAGATTTAATTTTTTATGCATGGTCCTTTCATTACCTACCATTCAAAATAGACTAAACCTGTTTTTTGACCTTTTTTTTAATTCGGTAATTTAATGTTTTGCCCTTTTTGAAAGTCTAATAATATGTTTTGCCATGTATGACATTGACAAAGGTAAAAAATAATGTTCTGTACTTTTTGAAAAGCTAAAATATCATATATCATTATATCATGTTTAGACCTGTTTTTGGAAAAGCTGCAAAATAATGTTTCGCAGTTTTTCAAGAAGATATATTATTATGTTTGGCTATTTTTGAAAACGCTTATGCCTATCAATTAAAACTGTATATATATATAATTATTATTATCGTTTTCATCATTTTTTATTACAAAATAAGTACGCACTCTGTACCCAACATCAACATTACAAATACTATACTAGTCTGAATCTTAATTATCATCAGCGCATCGTCAGCATTAGATTGTGTCTGTAGCTTTTTCAGTGAATACTAATAACAATAACAATAACTTAAATCTATGCATGTACCTAATTGTAATTAATAAAAGTACCTAAGTTAGTCAGTAACCTGTGATACGAAATGATGTTGTTATATGACAGAACTATCAAGTAATTAAGTTAGTAGCATCTAATCTTGCTAGCAATTAACATATTTCTGTGAAAGCTAGTAGATACTTGGTGTTACGTAAATACCTATAGTATAAAAATTATTATTTATCGGCTAAATAGAAGAAACACTTAATTGTTGATCGCTCTTAAAATAAAATGGATTATAATATTTGAAAACATCGAAATCGAATCATAAAATGTATGTTTTGAAAGGTAATCAAAAAAAAATTTCTTGAACCGTTGAAGTGTTCATTAGTATTAGTAAATATTAGTTGTTAGTTGTATTTTTCATTTTTCTACCCATCTTGCAACCGGCGCCGAGTGACCGAAGAATCTTCCGCTGCTCCACACTTTTATCGGACCAATTATCTGCCATAATCTTTGCTTTCTTGATCAATACCGGCTTCGAAGAATTCGAACCGATGACCACACTATTAAGATGCATTTCCCAAGAACCATCGATGAAGGAGTGCTTGTCTTGACCTTTACCATTGAACTGAACTACTGCTGCTTTTCGAACATCTTGTTGGGCGATGCGGCTGAGAGCCTCGGTCATTCGATAGTCGAAAACCTGAAAGATTGAAGAGATAATATTGTAATTGTTGTTATATTTCAATTTTTAATATTAATGGTTGTTAAATATTCTTATTTACCTTCAAAATATGATTTTCAATGAAGGGATCAACCTTCTTTTGACCTCCCAGTTCATTCAAGGATTCCCGTAGTGCCTGACCAACAAGGGACCAGCGATAGATTCCAGGCGGGTCCTTCGCAAACTTATTCAAACTCAGATTATCCTGAAATCGACGATCCATTTTGGTCCTTCAATGTTCAAACAAACCAAAATATAAATTTTAAAAATAAATCGAATCGGTTTTTATGAAACTAAAGTTCACAATCCACTTATTTTAACATTCAACATTGAAATTAACTGAAACACTGAAAGTGAGAGACAAACGAGCTAATTGGTGGAAGGCAAAAATGTTGAATATGAAATGTCAGATGTAGTAAAAATTGAATTTTTAAAAGAAAGTTGAAAGTAACCACCACCCAACTTCTACAATCTAGTTCTTAAATAAGAAATAAATTCAAAAATATTGCAAAAAAAGGTTAAAAATAAAATTCACGTGTTCTGTTGTATAATTGTGTTTCTTGGCTGTCGGCTGTGTCAAAGTAAAAAATCCAATCGAAACTTAATCCTAGTTTAATTAAAAGTGAAGAAAAGTAAAATAAGGAAATTAAAGAATCAACAGATATTCAGGCAAGTCAGGCAGGCTTGTGAGTTTGTCAGGCACTGAGGCATTGCAAGCAATAATTATCAGATCAGAAATCAGACAGACCACCCACCCTCGAGTTCGTTGGGGGCCATTCACAAGTGACCTCATGAAAAGATTTAAAAAAGTGTAAGTACAACTTTCAAGCAAATAATGTGGAATGTACTGCAATCAAAATTGAAAGTGTTTCAAAAAGACATAAAATATCTTATTTATTATTCAAGTAATTGTATAGCTCATTTTTCACACAAAGATAGGAACTGGACACTTGCCCGAAGGGTAGACAAATTATAGGCTACATTACAGATACATTATTACAGTCACAGTCAACACTCACGAGTACCATTACAGCATTTAGTGTAGCATCAGTAAAGACAAAAAAACTGAGAATTAGCTCTACATTGGAACATATTTTTTAATTAATAGCTACAACTATATATATACACATACAAAGAAAGGTACAGGTAGATGGAAGAGTATATAACATCAACATGGGAGCTGAAAAATAACATGTTTATAAAGTCTTTTTTTTTGGCAAATTATTTATGCATGGCATTCACAATATGTAAGCTGTGTATTTGTAATTAAGCTGCAATGTGCTTAATATCTTTTAATACTGGGTATTTCAAAATTTCCCGGGGCTTTCTCTCTCTAAGCCCGAACATTACGACGACTGTGTCGAGCCCGACGTCTGATAACCTTGCGGGGTACACGACCACAGCCGGCCTGTTGACTCTCGGCGGCTGGGCAGTAGGGAACGATGGCGGGTCTAGAGAAAGCATCCTTGCTGCAGTCGGGATAGAAAATGACGGGGACGTTGGACACGACAGCCCCTGGGAGGTTGCTGTAGTCCGTATCCGGTTTGGAGGCGGAGTCTACAGGGGCGGAACCATTGCCGGAAGTGGCAGGGCAGGCAGCGCATGAGCAAGTTTCACCAGTTGAGCCAGCGGGTGTGACGGCACCGGAAGGAGTGACGGCCCCGGAAGGTGTAACGGCACCGGAAGGAGTAACAGCACCAGAAGGAGTGACCGCCCCGGAAGGTGTAACGGCACCGGATGGAGTGACGGCCCCGGAAGGTGTAACGGCACCGGAAGGAGTGACGGAACCGGAAGGAGTGACGGAACCGGAAGGAGTGACGGCTTCAGCAGCCGTACCGGCACCAGCGGGTGTGGTAACGCCACCTGGGGCAGCCGTGGTGGGCTTTCCTTGGCCTTTGCCGGGGATTAAGAAAGAGTTACCGTCTCCATTTTCAGATTCATAAGGTGGAGTTCCTGGGGCCCCACCTAATAAATTAACATTCAGTTTCATAACTTATCAATAAAATCCGAATCTAATGACATAAACGCCAAAACACGAAGGCTAAACCAGAATAGTCCTTCGAACACTTACCGCTTGGACCTGGAGAAGAAGAACCGGGTGCAACGGTGACTGCACCTGAAGGAGTAGCGCCACTTGCGACGCCTGCAGGGCCGGCACTGGTGCCAGACGAAGCTGAAGGAGTAGCACCAGGACCTGCGCTGGCACCTGGAGCTGCTGTAGTGGCTCCTGGGCCTGAACTGGCTCCTGGAGCTGACGTAGCTCCTGCTGGGCCTGAAGGAGCTGCCGATGAAGTTCCACTGCCGACCGTTGCTGCTGGCGTCGAGGCACCTGCTGGACCGGAGCTACCGGCTGGAGCTGATGTAGTGGCCCCTGGGGCTGAAGTACCTGTAGAACCCGCTGACGATGGGCCTGCGGGGGCAGGTGTGCCGGCTGAGGCACTACCAGAGGGTGCTAGTGTAGTTCCACCGACCACTGGGCCAACGGGGACAGATGGAGGTGGATATTGGTAACCTGTACAAGAAAATTATTTGGAATTAGTAAAACAAATTAAAGCCAGGAATACACAATTATTTCAATAATTGAATCAAAGAGAACCTCCTCCTGAAGGTAAAGGCACAACTGGTCCGGCAGATCCAGGCCCGGATGGACCTCCTGGAGTTTGTCCTGGCTGTGAAGAGCCGGGTGTGGCACCTGGAGCTAAAATTTAAAAGCATTGTTACGTTATGTATGCAACTTTAAATTTCATAAATCAATTTTTTGTTTCAGTTTAGAGATGGTTTGCTGACCAAGTGGAACAGATACTTGCTGGCTTGGAGTTTGAGGAGTGTCAGTTCCTCCGGGATAGATTGCTGTAGCAGAGTTTTGAGTGTCTGATCTTCCAGGAAATCCTGGGCATTCTGGACCGTTAGCACCGATTCCGCATGGAGCTCCTGAACTTCCAGGGCCTGCTGGACTTCCTGGACCACCGGGACCGACTGGGCTTCCTGGACCACCAGGGCTGGATGGGCTTCCTGGACCACCAGGGCCGACTGGGCTTCCTGGACCACCAGGGCCGGATGGGCTTCCTGGACCACCTGGGCCAGATGGACTTCCTGGACCACCGGGGCCGACTGGGCTTCCTGGACCACCGGGGCCGACTGGACTTCCTGGACCACCTGGGCCAGATGGACTTCCTGGACCACCGGGGCCGACTGGACTTCCTGGACCACCTGGGCCAGATGGACTTCCTGGGCCACCGGGACCAGATGGACTTCCTGGGCCACCGGGGCCGACTGGGCTTCCTGGGCCACCGGGGCCAGATGGACTTCCTGGCCCACCGGGGCCAACTGGGCTTCCTGGGCCCGCGGGGCCGCTAGGTTGACTTCCTGGTGCTCCCGGACCTGATGGGCTACCTGGACCGCCTGTGGATGAAGGTCCTTGCGGTCCGGATCCTGGCGAGCCAGACGCTCCTGGTCCATTAGGCCCAGATTCCAATGATTTAGGTCCTTTAGGAACTGAACCAGAGCTGGGTACTTCTGGTCCAGACCCTGAAGAGTTTGGTCCTTGTGGCCCCGATCCAGACGATCCCGGTCCCTGAGGTACTGATCCTGATGGAGAACCTGGTCCGCCGGGTCCTGATGGGGCACCTGGTCCTCCGGGTCCTGATGGAGCACCTGGTCCTCCGGGTCCTGATGGTGCACCTGGTCCTGCGGGTCCAACTGGGGAACCTGGACCTCCGGGACCTGATGGAGCACCTGTTCCTCCGTGTCCTGATGGAGCACCTGGTCCTGCTGGTCCACCGGGTCCTGATGGGGCACCTGGTCCTGCTGGTCCACCAGGTCCTGACGGTGCACCTGGTCCTCCGGGTCCTACTGGAGAACCTGGTCCTGCTGGTCCACCAGGTCCTCCGGGTCCAACTGGGGAACCTGGACCTCCGGGTCCTGATGGGGCACCTGGTCCTCCGGGTCCAACTGGGGAACCTGGACCTCCAGGTCCTGATGGGGCACCTGGTCCAACTGGGGAACTTGGTCCTCCGGGACCTACTGGGGAACCTGGTCCTCCTGGTCCTACTGGGGAACCTGGACCTCCGGGTCCTGATGGGGCACCTGGTCCTGCTGGTCCACCGGGTCCTGATGGGGAACCTGGTCCTCCGGGTCCAACTGGGGCACCTGGCCCTCCAGGTCCAACTGGGGCACCTGGTCCTCCGGGTCCAACTGGGGAAGCTGGACCTCCGGGTCCTGCTGGGGCACCTGGTCCTCCGGGTCCAACTGGGGAACCTGGACCTCCGGGTCCTGATGGTGCACCTGGTCCGCCTGGACCTTGAGGTCCTGAGCCGGGTGATGAAGGTCCTTGATTTCCGGAGCCTGATGATGGTCCTTGTGGTCCGGAACCAGATGATGAGGGGCCTTGAGGTCCGGAGCCGGAAGAGCTTGGTCCAGATTGTGCACTGGGTCCAGCTGGTCCGCCGGGTCCTGATGGTGCGCCAGGTCCGCCTGGACCTTGCGGTCCTGATCCTTAATGGACAAATGATAAATGTATTTAATGTTAGAGGTCCGTACCAAATGCACATACTGACTCTTTCATATAGAAGGATCGACTCAGGTAATAGAGTTTAAGATACCTTGTGGACCTCCAGGTCCAACAGGGCCACCGGGTCCGTTTGGTCCACTTGGTCCATTGGGTCCCCCTGGTCCACCAGGTCCTACAGGGCCACTAGGTCCATTTGGTCCTCCTGGACCGTTTGGTCCACCTGGTCCGTTTGGTCCGGCTCCTGGACCCCCTGGTCCGTTAGGTCCTGCTCCTGGACCTCCTGGTCCGTTGGGTCCTGCTCCTGGTCCGTTGGGTCCTGCTCCTGGTCCGTTGGGTCCTGCTCCTGGACCGTTGGGTCCTGCTCCTGGACCGTTGGGTCCTGCTCCTGGACCGTTGGGTCCTGCTCCTGGTCCATTTGGCCCTGATCCTGGTCCATTTGGCCCTGCTCCTGGTCCGTTTGGTCCTGATCCTGATCCGTTAGGTCCTCTTATCGATCCACTGGATCCTATAAATTAAAAGTAATACATTCTATCAAATAAGTAACAACAAACGTAAAGCAGCGCTGGATTTAAAATTTATTAACTGCGAGACAGCCTAAAAAGCTGTAGAACCGCACCTGTTTGTATGCCACCACTAGTATAGGAACCACCACCTGCAGCAATAAATCATCATCAAAAATATGTTAGTTTTCAGACTCAGAGTATCAAATTTTCAAAAATGAGGTAAAAAAGAATATCCCGAAGATCGTATGTTTGTGCCTCTAAGCTAGAACTCGAATATGATTTGACAAACCACTGGATGGGCCGGGTCCTTGACTAACTCCGGGCCCGCTTGCTGTAGTCAACTTTGGTTGCCTATTACTACCTGCTGGAGAACTTGGACCACCCCCAACCCCCCCACTACCCCCAGACCCACCGGTACTAGTATAACCGGCACTCACAGTATTACCATTGGCAGCGTGTGACTGGGCGCACTTCTTGGGGAAGTATGCAGAGAGGTCTGTCCACGTAAGATTAGTCCCATGATGCTCATGCGTCTCATGAATATCTGGATTATCTTTCTCAAAGAAGACTTCCACAGATTCCCCCTCCGGAACGGGACGGTAGCCCCACGCATCCGAGATGTAGTAGACGATCTTGGGGAGGTTATTTGGGTCGATGAGACCGTAGCAACCATAGGTGACATTATCATTCGTCCGGGTCTCGTGATGGAACTGACCATTGTGGGTCACGGGTTGGACGTCGTATCCAAAATTGTAGAATCCTGGAAAAAATGTTAAATATTCTAAATTATTATTAATTCAATTTAAAATTTTAGCTAGTGGATTCCACTATAAAAATGTTGATCTCACCTTCCTGAACGTTTTGATTCAAATACTGGGTCTTGTTCTCATTGTTAATGTCGAGCACATTGATCTGCCCTTGACTGGTATCCCCATCCACTTCGGTGGCAGAATGTTGAGCTTGAACAAGGGTCGTCGCCGTCAACGCCGCCAACAACACCCATGTCTAAAAAAAACAATCAAAAAATTAAAAGATCACAAATTGAAACTATTTTCGATGCAAACTTCTTACAGTAAATCAATACATCGAAATTTCTAAAATAATCAGGAACAGTACCTACAACCTACAACCTACGAGTTGCAAACAGCAAAACTGAGTTTTACACTAAAGTAATCAATACCCCTGAACTGCTGTAAAAAGCTGATTAGCATTAAATCTGCCTTCGATCTTTGGTCCACAGTATTTAAATCACAAAATTTCTTTTAAAGGACGCCCCTTAATTATCACTAACATTACGGTTACGTTTACTATTGAAATTGGGATTGCGATTGCACTGCAAAACTGCCAACTGCGTAATTGTACTGAATGTTCAAAGTTGACTGTTGACTGTTGACTGTTGAATGTGAAACCGATGCGATGCAGCAAAATGTATTATTATACATGCTCGCGTATAAATTAACCCTTGAACGAATCAATTACACGAAAAGCGACCAACTCGCAAATAATGAATTTAAAATTTAAATCAGCTTTCGCTTTCTTTCCACTCGGTATTATTACTTTAAGGTCAGCATTGTTGTTATGTAGTAGGCTTAGTCAGCATGGCTAAATAGAATTTCGGTCATTAGAATTAAAATGTTGCACAGTCAACCAAGCTGATTTGAGTACATTATTCATACTGTTGACTGTAATTTTAAAATCCATTTTTGGTCGCTATTGCATGATGTAAGATAGAAACTATGCTAGTTGTTGGTAGCCTTTTCGTTTCATTTCGTTCAGCCAAAAACTTCTTACGCAACAACTCATAAAAATTGTACCTGTGGTTGTTGTTTAGTATTTAAAGTGGAAGTGAAAAGGGTGCTAATAGCTTCTACAAGTTGAAATTAGCATTAAATATTTTCGTCTCTGACTGACTGACTGACTGACTCCCTATTTGTGTTCGAAGTTTGGACATTCGAGAGGAAACTTAAGTCAAATGTTGAATGTTGAATGTGACAATCTTAATGGGTTTTTTTAATATTTTCAATCTCATTATCAGAGAAACAGGATCTAACTGAAGATGTTAAATATTCTTCAAAGATGACGACCAATCAAAAAGTCAAAAATTGCAATATTACGTTTAATCAAAAAGTTTATAGGAATCAATTGTGATCAATATTATTTATGTTACGAAAATAAAGTCGGAATGCTACTTCGGTCAAAAGGTGAAAATGCTAGGTTTACTCATTTCATTCAAAATTAAACTATTATACACTTTTAAAAGATCTATTAAGTAAAAAACAATATTTCGAACACACTAAGACTGTCAACTGCAGCAAAAAGTTGAAGCTTTGGTTGCTTTTGAAGCTAATCGATCAATTATATTTTGCTTGTAAAACAGCAAACACTAATTTTTGTACTATTTTTTTGTTTTGAATTTCGCTACTTATTATATAGTTGTAGTAACTTTTGGTCTAGTTTTAGAAAAAATGGGTTATAGAAGAAAATGAAAGCTATTCGAAAAGAAAATTACTAAAAAATTAACACACTTACCGGTGACAACATGGTGCTCCTCAAAATTGTGGCTTGGCTTTTGAAAGAAACTGGTCTTGTAAAAAGTATTTGGAAAAACTTTGAAACACTTCACCGAAAAAAAAAACCGACAGATTTTTTTACTAATAGTAAAAGAAAAGAGTTCCAAAAAGAGTGGTCTGTAGAGTAATATATGTTATTACAGGCTAAAAGGCTATAAAAAAAAACAAGAAAGTGAGGGGGGAGGGTGAGAAAAAAAGAATTAACTACAATGTATTAAACTGAACAATTTTTAAGAATAAAAAACAATTAAATGAAAAGTAATAGAGTAGAATCTACAGTAGTACAGTACAGTACAGTGGTAGCTCAGTTATAGTTGATAGTAGTTTGAGGGTTAATTTTATTTTTTACCAATTACTAGTAGCACCGCAAACGAAAGAACTGCTTCTACAGAAAGAAGAAAAATAAAAGGACGAAGAGACCACGAAGACGAAGACGACTGCACGACGACAGTGACTGTTGAGTTTAACTTGCTACTTGGACGTCGATGTATGTTTTTATAGAGGAAGGGGGTCGAGTGCTCCTGGCCTGGCTCACCCGTCACAACTTTGCATCTTTAGCAGTGCTATTAATTAATATTAATTATTAAGCGACAACATTTCATTTAAATTATTCCTAAGGCTCTGAACGTGGGCTAGCTGAGGACGGTATTGTCACTTGACTGCTTGCAAAATTTAGTAAACTATTAATAAGATGGTCAATGGTTATTGGTTATGGTCCGTGGAGTCAACATATTATTGGGCCATTTCTTCGCTATTTTGCTCCACTGCTAAAAGAATAATCATTCGAACACTTTGAAAATATGTTTTCTAATTTTTGCAAAATAATTCCTATATACGACATTTTACAATCTTTTAAATTATTGAGTGCAATATAAATGCTATCATTTTACACCAAAACTTGTCTTTTTTTCTATACGGGAGTAATTACATTGCATAAAAAACGCTTGCCGCAATATGTGCAGTTATAAAGTAAACAAAGGGCTAGGCGGCTACTACTGGATTTCCTGTTTACTGGCTTTTGAAAACGTTCAAGAGCTTTGCCTACAGGCGCCTGTGGCATTTTCTTTTAAACAATAATTCTTATACAAAACACATATTTTGGAAAATAAACATTTCCTAATAAGTTGTTCTGGTTGTTGTCAAATGTCAACATGGACAAAATATGATCTTTTCGGCTTTTTGAAGAGGTATAACATATAATTTTTACACGATTTTAAAAAGGCAAAAAATGTCCTTTTTACTCAGTCTTGAAAAGATACAAACTGTCCTTTTGACACGATTTTAAAAAGATGCGAGCTGTCCTGTTGACACGATTTTGAAAAAATGCAAACTGTCCTGTTGACACGATTTTGAAAAAATGCAAACTGTCCTGTTGACACGATTTTGAAAAAATGCGCAAACTGTCCTGTTGACACGATTTTGAAAAAATGCAAACTGTTCTTTATACACAATTTTGAAAGTGTATCAAATGCCCTTTTTACACGATTTTGAAAAGGTGTAAAACGGTCTTTTTACACGATTTTGAAAAGATACAAACTGTTCAACAACAAACAAAATGTGATTATGACAGGATTTTGAAAAGGTGTAAAATGTCCATTTTTCCTTGATTTGGAAAAGGTGTAAAGGGCTCTTTTTACATGGTTCTAAAATGTTGCAAAATGGCCTTTTAACATCATTTAGAGAAGGTGCAAAACGTCATTTTTATATAGTTCTAAAGAGGTTCAAAATGTCCTATTTACACGATTTTGAAAAGGTACAAAATGCCCTTTTCACACTATTTTAAAATGTGCCACAAATCGAGACATCAAACATCCAAAGGAGACAAATTTGCCCCATCCCTGTTTGTGTACAAAATATTTTATTCATTATGTAAGTACATATTTTGGAAAATCTATGGAAAATGTTTAAAAAAAGAACGTTTATTAAAGTTTTTAACGATGCGATGTCAGAAATTTATGCATGCATAGCAATTTGAAGAAAGAAGAAAGAAAGAAATCCAAGAAAAAGTATTGGTTTCAAAAATTGTGTATTTTCAACTTTGACTTAATAATCACTTCAGCCAGGAAATGTTTTCTCTTCATATAGTTTGCATTGAAAAACGTTAATGAAAATGAATGGGAGAATACTACGTAAGTCACCATGATCACATAATTTAGTTTGTTCATACACATTGAAGGCTTTCCATCTGATTTTTCTACGAGTCAACCACTCTGTGGTGTGGTGACAGTACATGAGCAAATCGTCTGTGTAAATGCAATTTGTCCCAAGTCCAGTGTATGCTTAGTTCCAATGTGTCCCAAGTCCTGTCTCAGCTTAATTGCAATATGTCCCAAGTCCACATAATAATATTTTCCATTTTTGAAACAGTGTCATTTACTAGTTTT
>JAQFZC010003795.1:0-17742 GCA_034695205.1 Dicyrtoma fusca | reverse complement strand
TATGGGAGAGATGGTGGCAAGAAGAGATGAGGTGATGAAAGGATGAGCAGAATCTATTTCCAACCTAGGTATATCATATGGGAACTAGAGAGCTCCAGGACAGCAGCAATAAGTATATAGACACTAGTAGATTTCGTCAGCTCGTAATCGTTAAAATGTGTCGTAAATCTGGGTGACCTGAGACCATGTGTGTGTGCTGAATAATAACTTTGAGATTCGCACTCATTCGCCAGTCGCCAGTCTCAATCTATAAAATATAGGAGTAGGACGAGATGGCAGGAGGCATGGCTGGAAACTCCGTGTGAGATTCGGTTTCGGGATTTCAACCAGTGACAAATTCAAAGAAATAGGAAATAAATGAGAGTCTACACCAGGCATCCCTTCCCTTCCCTATGCCACTCATGGACACTTTCATCCTTCGTCCAAACACTCGTAAAATCTCTGATTGAGGAACGCGTCCCAATCTTTCTCCTCACCACACCACCACCACCACCTACCCTCCACCCGCATCCAGTCACCACCACCGCTTACAATTACTTTGGGAAAACTCAACTTAAATGTTTTACGAGTCCATGGAACAACGTAGCTAATCTATTTTCGTATTTAATTAAACTACCAAGGCAACTCACTGTAAGGGTAGCGTATGAAGACAGGGTGAAAGTTTCCATTTCTATACAAGTATAGGAAGTTGAGCTGTGTACAAGAGCAAGGGGTGGTTTTATGATGGGTATGGACACATAACATCACTAGTTATCTACATTTTAAGCAGTATCTATACAGTGCAATCCATTGTGATTGTGACTGTGAGTACAGTCAAGTTTTTGGCATGCTTGCCAATGCAAAAGATTGCTCACTAGCTAGAAAGCAGGGAGAAAGTGCAGCATAATGATTAAGAAATGAGAACGCTACTCACACATCCCATTGATCCATCCAAGCCTTGGCAACCTTAATTAGAACTCTGTTGGCATTTTGTAATCATCTTTAGAAAGTTATTCCAATCCAATTTACATATTTCCATCATCCCATATCACATCCCAGAAACAACTACTATGTTCTGAGCAAGTTTCACAGAACAATAAAAGGAATAACAATTAAAAGTTTCTGCGAATCTGACTGGTACTGATGATGGTGTGTCAAATAGACGAGTGGCAGATTGGAATCGTATATAATTATAGGGTTAGCGTATATGAAGTGTATACAGTGTAAAAATAGATTGTGTATGCATAACGTGAGTTAATTACAATCAAGTGTACTGACTGAGATGTACTTGCAGGTAAAGTATCCCGCATCCACATCCATGCATGGATGCATAAATGTTTTTTCAAAGATGAAATTACATTTGTAATTTAATCACTGATGTGATTAGCCAATAATGCAATGCAAATAAATACAGTACCATAGTGTGCAGTGGTTTAAAGGGACTCACCTCATTCAACTAATTTTAAATTTATAGCCAAGGGAACAATGAAAATCATATTTACTTTTATAATACCGGCTTCATTTACAAACCTGTATTTGCATTCGTTTTGACGTGTGGTATACTTAACTACCAAGGCCCCTATATTAAGTTGCATTTCTATTGTAGTCTATCGATTAATTAATTTTCTAAATGCAACGTTTAAATATCTAGCAGGTTCGGTGAGGAAGCTGCCATGGGCTAGAGTTAATAACGCTCCATTTTTCCAACTAAGGAATAAAGTAATCACAATTATTATTAGGTATGTGCCTAAACTCCCTACCAAACTAACCAACCGTGGAATGAGTCCAATTTAACTTATTCAATCAAGAATTTGAAACAGAGCCACAGAAATAAATAAATCATAAAAAGGAATGTAGTCATATGTGTGTGTAATAAAGTAAACAGAAGTTTGATTTTACAGTTACAGACGCCTAAATAGGCGCCAAGAAGTTTTGGCCTGACTTTCCACGTAACAATCAGTATCTGCAGTTTACTCTCTAAATATATTAATGTAACGAGGAAAGATTAAAAGAATTAAATCGAGCCCCATTAAAATTGTCAAGCACTAAGATTATTATACATGTTTGTATAGTAATACTTGTCTATAATGTGAACCTCCAAAGTTGTAGCAACAACACGCTGACAGGTGAAAATAATTCTATTAATAATTTATTACTTTTTCTTGTACTATAGCCTGGCATAATGTACAATGGAATAGATAGCATTTTACGAATTCATAACTATAGTACTGTCAGGAAAAGGAAGGCTATCGTTGATTACACGGTCGTATCTGCATCTGTGTTAAAGTTAAAGATGATGGAAGTTATTTGTAAAGTTTTTGCGTACTTAAGCCAAACATTTTTACAGTACGTAATTATATGTAGGTACATATATGTAGGTACCTACCTACCTATAGTTCGTTAGTCTTTTCAGTGACCTGGACGGGTTGTAAAAAATTGAATTAAATACATATGAATAGTTGTATTGTGCCTCCATAAGATTATATATTATAAAGGCACAATTTGTAGGATAGGATGGGGTAGGCACTTACATAAATGTGTCAAACTACATAGGTACGTGTACAGCAGAATAGTTAGAATAGTCGATTCTATTGGTTTAAAAAGACATTCACATTCTTGTGTTTGAGTACCTCTGTGGTGAACCATGCATGGGGAACACAAGTTAAATGACCGATGAAGCACAAAATTTGTAAATTTTAATTGCTTTTGTATTTTATGTTTCCATGCTTGATTTTAAACTGACTGTGTTCAATGTGTACATTATTATTATTATTATTAAGTTTATGATCAAGTGCCTACTATATGCTTAGAGGGTGACGTTGACTCTGTCGTTCATGATACGAAAAAACACAGTTTACGAGTCACAATTTAATAACTGTAAATACCCATATTTCTATTACTTTCATAGCCTTTGGAATACATATTAGTATTAAATATATATTTTTATGGGGATGGATGTACTGTGAGTTGTGAGGAGAAATTTAAATTTCATTTTTGATACTCTGCGTAGGTAGTATTCCAACATAATTATATGTGAGTAAGAAAGTAATGAAAGGGGCGAGAGAGAGAGAGAGAGAGAGGGATTATGTGATGAAATATGTGAACAAGGGATGGGAATTTGGAAATAGAAATGGAAGGCAGTCCGTCCTCTAAGGTTTGTCTGTAGTTTGTATAGCGAGAGGAGGTTCTTTAACAATGAGACTATATTGTTGTGTTTTTATAGACACCGAAACTGTATTGTTTCGTTTTATTTTAACTGCAACCACCAAACAATGATCATACTTTTAATACAGTATTAAAAAATATTGTATTCTATTGTTATTCTTGTTGCTCAAGCTAGCAGGACTTTATGAAGCGTATCTGTATAAAAGTACAATTGCGTCTTGCCTTGCACATGGTACTTGTAGTATGTAAGTATGTAGATAGGTATGAATTCTTTTCCCATTTTGGTATGAAAGTACTTTAAAGTATGAGTAAAGCTGGGAGATTTTTTAGTTATACCTGTTGTTTCGTAAGTTCTAACTGTTTGAAGCTGTACGACCGACGCTAAGCACGCAATTAGTTACGTACCTATGTATAAATACGCGCAAGAAGGAATAGCAGCGAAAAATAAAAGTTATAAAAGCATTCTTCCAATAGCAGAGTGATACTACAAATAAATAAATGACATAAAAAATAATGTTTACCGAAATTTGGATATTTTCCAGGTCGAAAGGTGGAGGAATCAGACACACTTACATCCTGATGATTAGCGGATGAAGAGGCGACGGTCGTCATGGAGTTACTTGAGGACAAGCTGGAGCTGCTCCCATGATTTCTGTCTACACTGGGTCCATGTTTCGTCATGTCCTGAGGGGTCATATTTATCAGGGCTGCACTGGAATTAGCCAGGAGATGTGGATTGAAGGGATTGTCCCTCTCAGCCCGATGAATGAATGGATTTGGGAATGGATTGGGGAGTGGGAAAGGACCCGCCCGATGATTCTCCTCCGTCCCTTTCTCCTCCGTGAATTGAACTTTCTTGAGTTTACTGTTGCTGTTGTGATTGCTATTGTTGTTGTGGTTACTGTTGTTATTTTTATGCTGGAGATGCTCAGATACTTCTTTAGGGTTTCGGAGCATGAGGCTCATGTGAGGCTCCGTGGGGAAGGCTGGCAAGTGCTTGGGAGGGGGGAGAAGATCCGGGGAAGCTGACGGCGATGTTTTTTGTGGGAAGGAGGAGGATCCTGGGCTGGTGGGCGTGGTATCGGGACCGGGCGACGTGCTGCTTTCTACGCGAAGTTGAGCAGCCCTCGCCTCGTCCTGCGCCTGCGCCCGCCGTACCGCCACCTGCGAGCAAAGCGGGAGGATTTCTCTCGTTATTTTCTTGTGCTATTTGATTTTACAAGCCAGCAAGATATCAACGACGTTTACTTTAGTTCCACCAACAAAAAAAAGAACTAAATCCATCTCTAATCACTATCTTCACTCTACACTGCAGTCTGTACTATCTGTAGTCAAGTCGCTGAACAGGTAGGATTTAAGCCTAACCATTGCATTATTTGAAACAAAATTTTGAGCATGAACCTTTAACTTTAACATGAAACTATAAAAAACATTGTCAATTCATGTACTAACAATGAAGGATATACGTAGTTATTTGCAAATGTTAAGGTAACTTCTAATTTTGTTAAAAAAACAAGACGATGATATGAATGAGATGATGGGCAAGTTACAGATGCCTAAATAAAATAAAATCAAGTATTATTCCTAACTGGCTTCCGTATAGTTTATTACAAAAGACATGATATTATGTTTATATTTATGAGGTAGACCGACAAACGAAAACTGAGCCAAACAGAGAATATAGTATCACAATGCCCCTTTGCCCTTCGGATCATTATAATTTGTATCCAGTTTAGATAGATATAACTATACATAGAGAGATAGGTGAATGGGTGGTGGCTATCTTTCAACTGTTATATTTTTGGACTGGTTGTCAATAGCTTTGGAGGAAATAATGCAATTGCACTAGGAGAGTTAAGAGTCGCGATTAGGATGTGTAAATGATAAGGGACATTTTATGTAAAGTGTTGACTCCAAGTCCCAGATAAATTGAAACAATTTAAACTTTGGCATGTAGGCAGTTATTTTACGCCCAAGTGCTATGAATTTTAAATCTATCTCGGTATATATTTGAAGTGCATTAATTTTTATAGGATTTGGAAAAGTTGCCAATCTTATCAGAGTCAATCCCAATCCAAACCATCAAATGTACTGTCACTGTCGGTTGTAAAATTCCTACTCTCTCGCTCGCTGGGACTGGGAATGTATGCACCCCTCCAAATCACTATTGCATTGATACTTCAAGCATTGTAATATGAAACATGGGTGATTAAACAACTCTCATGAAACTAGTATACATTGTTATGTAGATATTTTAATTTTTGTTAGGAAACACCTCACTCTACAGGCTACAGTAATGAGGGATATTATACAAACACAAATTTAGACTTTAACAAGAAACATTACTATATTTTAGTGCTAAGCGTCCCATGCCATCGTGGTAGCTGTTACTATAAGACTCATGTTAATGCAAAAACTTATTAGAGACGTTATTAATGGTTTACCTGCAATGCCATGACCCGCTGTCGCTCAGCCGTAAGACGGCATTTGGAGCAGTGGCAATTACGATGGGGACAGTATCTCTTGTGTCCTTTCACAGCCACACTCAGTTTGTGATTCCGACACCGAGCACACTTCGGAGTTCGAGGGGAAAGCTACAAAATGTATATTCAAAATTAATTTTTACCAGATTTTTTAAGCATATCACATATTTCCCGCATTTAGCATTTACTACAAAAGAATCGTTTCAATAAAGTTTCTTTTTTATCCAAATTATTAGTACTGTGATGTAGGCACATAGGAAACTATCTATCATGGATTCATCGACTAATCGCCTTCTACCCATTCGCCCCTTGTAGACTACTTTCTCCGTCACTTATTCATGAACAAGACCAACTTAGGTAGGTACCTATATGACGTTTGACTTTGGCAGATGAGCAGACGCCTGTTGAGCAAAATACTGTCGACAAAGTGTACAAATACATACACTACTAACCTGTTGATTGTCTGATGATCTGCTTTTACTAATGCTTCCCCCATTATTCTTTAAAATAAAGGACAAAGATGATCTGGAGTCATCCTGAGATAGAGATCCTTCGTCCACTGACGACGTGTCTGATGGAGCAGGGGAGTCCACGTTTGCCATTTCGATCTAAAATAAAACAATTAAATGAATTGCATTTTTAATTTTCAGGCCCTGGTATTTTCATCAGAAATTGTATGAGATCATACCATTTGTGACAGTGGTAATTTACAATTCACTTTTAGGACATTGTATTACAGGCACGAGATTTTATTGGGTCCAGAAGTATACATATTATGTGGTATGATTCCTAAACTAAAGTGGATGAGGAAAAAGGGAGTAAAAGTGCAAAACGCTCATACAAACACTTGTTATTTGCACAAGTTATCAGTTTAAGCGAGCATAAATAGTATGTGTATCATCAAACCAGGACCTATAGAAGCTCTACTGTGTAGCATCCAATATGCAGTATGCAACATTTAAAACATAAGCAGAGCAGAGAAGAATGCACGACCTGAGGTCGTGAGGTTAAAGGAATTATCAGTAACTCTGGATAAGAATTTTTGCAATGTATGCACTTTTCGCATTTGCATTTTTTGTTGGGGCATCTCATATCTCTCGTATGATAGCGTCATGCTCAGGATTGTGATTAGTTTAGTAGCCTTCGATACATTCTATCTATTATCTGCATTATTTTTATTCCGTTGCTCATGGTAAGTATCGTATGTGTGTGTGTGTGTTAAATTACAATTTGAAATCTACGAGGGCAAATAATGCTCGAGTTTAAAAATAAATGCTTCCTAACAGGAGTTCTACTATTCAAAAGTTGATTCCAGTTTCTATCTACACTGTAATACAATCTCAAAGAGTACTTACTACTGTGTAATTTCATAATGCAGCGAGAGCATTTAAAAACATTTTATTACATAGTTGCTGATTCACGAGAACATCATACAATATAATTACTAGTTAGCAAGCGTAAGCATTCATACAAACAATCTTCGTTAGTACCTACTACCTACTCTGAGTTTTTGAGATTCATTCGGTGTCATGTACCTAGAACTTATCGAGAAATTAAACAAAGTGATTTGCATATAAACATACGCTCAAGTTGTTCAAACGTTTTGTATAAATACATAATAATATTATGTCGATGTAGTGTAATTAACTGAATCAGAAATGTATGTACTTGTGAAAGATAGCGTCATGGGCAAAATAAAACTATGTATGTATATATTATACCTACTTATTAATTACCCAGTCCTGGACAATACGGGAAAGATTGATCACACTACAGTATAATAACAAGTACCTATTTGTATTATATATATAGGTTATAGACTATAGGCATAAATTACAAACTAGGACGTAGGAAACAAAAAAAAATGAAAAAAGTCACACGCGTTTATGCAAATCAAAGGGGACGGGAAGGAGATGGCAAACAATGTCGAATGTCAAGTGATACGTCGATAAAAACAGAACATTTACTCTCCAACTAATAATCTTGAGGCACATATAATGGATATGTTTCATGTGTGCAAATAAATCAAATCGTATTTCAAATTCAAACTGACTTGCTACCAGTAAACCATAATATACATAGTACCTAGCTACTAGAGGATAAAAGAGGCACAGTAATAGTAAATGAATGAGATGCATTTTTAGCAGTCAAGTTGGAAAACTAATCAAATTGTATTTAAGCTTTCAAGTGTTGATAAAATTTAATAAAAATATTGCACAGTTTTATAGCGTATAGGAGTAATTACCAACGTATGACCTAGGTACATATGTAGCTTACACATACGTGCATTAATAGTGCAGAAGGACATGACATGAGCTACAACTGTGAAGCCTGTGAGCACGCGGGTTCATGGAAAAAATTATTACAACTTTGACAATTTAGTTCCCAAGTCCATGATGCATATTGCTTCACAATCATTTACATTTAAAACCGAATCTAATTTAAACTAAAATCGTAAGCAAGCTCCATCATCAACATCATCCTCCTGACAGGCATAGGTCAACATGATTATTGAAAATAATTATTCACATTAAAATACTTTTATCATAGTTTCCAGCGGATGCTTATCAGGGCTGAGAAGCACTGAGCTGTGATCAATTTACATTTTACATACAAGTTAAATGGATAATATCTTATCTGTAAAATGTGCATGATGCTACAACTCGTCCTAAGTACCTAATATGTCTCACCATCAGCTAAAAGTCGAAAATAAATGACGGATGCAGTGACTTTCCATGAGCAAATTATTCATACATTTTCTTGAGCTGTGCTTCCCTCAAATAATTGTATCAAATGCTAATACTAGGTATATGTATGTAGGTTTTGCATGCTCTACCGCTAAGCTGCCAAAATGATGACCATTCTTGTACATTTCAAACAATAGATAATAATCTTTTAAGTAAAATCTAGCCTACTACCTACTAATGAAGCTGTCAGCTCTGTAAGAAAAAAAAATCAAATTTAAATGAAACAACAAATCTTACCCCAGAATGAAATTGTAGTGGATGAAAAATTCAGTAATCGTACGTGTGGGTACGTTGCTATACGATTTCTTCACTGTTTGATGCTGTCAAATTCGGGCTAAGGACTAAATACTCGGGACATATGTAGGTAAGGGAGTAAACACACACACAATTCAAACGCAACACGATCCGTCAGAGTACACAAGAAATTCTTGGAAAACAAAACAAAGTTTCATTCATTCCCCATAAGTTCATCAGTTTGTATATCTACAAACAAAGCTAAGATGTACCTATAATAATTGTCTGTGGCTGATTTATAATAATTCATTTATTACTCCTCTGAAGGACTACACACATTGTTTCACGAGCATTCCGCGTCCCCTCACCGTGTAGCCTAAATCCTATCAGTATAAAATACTATAGTAATTAGTGGTATAACCCTACCTGTAATTCATGAGCAAATAAATTGCACACAAGGACCCAAATGAAATGATCTACAAGTTATTTTGTGTCCTAAAATCTTTTCAAATGCATACTTACGTATGTACACTTAATTTCGGTCAAGAATTATTGAAAAGCTGGGACAAAATCGTTTTAAGAATGCCCACATTTAGTATTGAAGGGAAAGTTTTCTTCGGAATGAAAGCTTAAGTAAAAACTGGCATGTTTAAGATACCAAAATTATTTTTAAAAAAAGTACCTACTGTTATTGTTCAAAACATGTGCCTAATAATTACAGATATTTCTGTTTCTAAATATTTCACTGAGTGCACTGAATTGACGCAATAGGTAAAAAGTGTGATTTATTTAGTGGATTTATTCTCTTGGATAGATTTTGCGGGTGACTTTGGCCTCACTTGGACTTGTACGTAGTTGGAGTTGGACATGTGAATGAGGAAGTACAGATATGTTGTTGCCGCCGAAGGAACGAGAGTCTATCGTAACTTAATGTTGATGTTGGGCAATGCCAATGTGTCAGTGTGTTGTGTGATTCTGTACTCTCGCTCGTACTTGTAGATCTGCTCCCACTTGGTAAACGTTGCAAATGTGACAGACTGAGTGAGAAGCCAATGTCCAATGCCTCGATTTCCAGTCTGAATTGCCAAAATCCAAAGTACCTACCTAAAAGAGTTGATGGATTTGAGGGAGAGAGTCTCTCTTCAGTCATTCCGTCCATAGAAGAGCACGTCATGTTTCCCTACCCCAAAGATCTTCGTCACAACTTCCCTCCCAAAAGATGTGGACAACTTGAGAGCAGGCATTCCTTCTCCAGTGGCAGTGGATCAGTTACACTTTACACCCCGCACTCAACTTTTCTCATCCCATTTCTCAGGAGTTACTATATGCCTACACGATGGACGATCATCTCAACTCACTGCTCAGTAGCTCTTGGCAGTATTCTGTAGTGTAGCATTACTGAGGAAGCAAAATGACCCAACTCAAAAGTTTAAAAAGTGCAAAGTGGCCAATCTCTACGGGAAAAGGAATTTTGAACTATTTTGAAAAGTTTAACTCTCAAAAATTGCATTATATTGTAGTCGTATAATCGTAATCATTGAAAATGCTGATCAGCATAATATACATCATTTTGGTTCTTAGGTAACAGTCTGTAATTCCAATTCACTCACAGTTTTCAGATACTTATGAAGCAGTTCCTCTGATCTTATGGTTATTCTATTATTTCGTGGGTTGCGAGTGAGATGATGGGGTGCAATCCAATCGTTTACTCTCATCCTCATCACACAGCGTTACTTGTGCGTCTTCTGTCAAGTGTATCACATATGTACATACTACATAGGTAACTAGTAGGCAAGGCATGTGTGTAGTTGCAAGTAGTTTACCTTGCATTGAGCTCATAACTATGTTAGTTCCTCATTTGCAGAAGCTAGGGTTGGAATTGAAATAGTATGCAATTGCTCCAATCTAACTTTGGTTCATAGATTGGCAATATTTGTATATGTATGTACATCTGAACGTAACATTGCAGTTGTCAATATCCTGCACCAAGCACCTTCTTTAGGTATTTCGAAACAGTTATGTAAAAAGCTGAAACAGATCAACATCAACAGCATTAAAAAAGGCCATAATCTGGGCAAAAAAATATGACCTTGTATTGTATCTACTTTTTAAATCATATTGCATACAATGTCAGGTTACATCTAATTGTGAGAATGAACTGGTAAAACACAAATCTTATTTTAATAGCAATATTGATAATAAAACAAACATACGATGTGAATTACAGTTTGTATTTATTCTGACACTTTAAATAGGTCTTAAACATGAAGGACTCTTCGTACCTTTTATTTTTCACTTTCAGTCTGCGTGTTCGAAAGCTTACTTTGATTTGAATGATTTTAAATAGAATCAGAAATCAGAATCCACAACAATAAAACCAATGTGAATCACCCTTGCATGTCGTGTATTATGCAACTGAACTCTAGAAAACTTTAGAAAAATTATTTTGTGAACATTGTAACGTGGTAGTATCATCACTTCCGTGAGGAGCATTTTCTTAATTGTCTTACCTCCAGTAGCATGTCATTATTCTATCAGTTAGGGGTATTTTATACCAAAAAACAAAGGGCTGCTCCCCTTATATTTTAGCTTCTTACTGGCATCGTATAGACCGTAGGCCTACGGGGCGTTTCTTTCAATCCTCGCAGTACTGGCCTCGTACAGACCTACTGCTACTGAAAACTAAACATGACCGGCTTTGGAGGGCCAAACTACCTGGATTTCAGTGGGAGATGTAGTCGATTTTGCCCCTGATGGGGGGGGGGGATGGTACACTGGTTACGGAGCCTTTTAGGAATATTTCTAACGCCGTATATTGTTATTCCATTGCACAATATATATATAGCTGCTGAAGATGCAAAATGACCCTTTTCTTAAAAGCGAATTGGCCGTTCTCCAATTTTCACTAAATGCAAAATGACCAATTTCCATTTTTTCAATATAATGCTACGCTAAGTAGGCAACTGTAAGGTATCAGAAATTCAAACTTGCATAAAAAATGGTGTTTTGCACGTTTTCCGTAAAAAGTACGATTTGCGCCTTTTCAGGGTAAACACGCGTTTTGCACCTTTTCACACTTCGCCACAATGCAGTTATTTATGGTTGGTTGTGGAAATTATAGTTTTATGTTCTATTTTAAAGGCTCGAATACCGAATTCGATAATGTTTTAAGTGGTGCAAACTGCATTGTGGCACAATTTGTGAAAAGGTTCTGCTTAGAAAAAGAGCAAGATGTATTTTTGTCTTTATACAGTTTGGAAGAAGTGCAGAACACGTTTTTTGATGCAAATTTGAAGTTAATGCAGATTATGTACATTTGTGTAAATACATAGCATTAAATTAAAACAATATTAATCGGTCAATTTGCTTTGAGTAAAAATTGGAGACCGGCCACTTTGTTTTTAAGACAAAGGAGACCGGCCATTTTTTATCTTAAGCAACGATACCGCGTATGTATGCATAATAGGTATGCATATTTCGACCAATAGAACGGACCCCAAAATTTAGGGGGTACTTACACGAGCTACCGTTCATCTAGGTACTCGAGATTAAAATTTATTGTTAGATTATTACGAATATGAGGTAAACCAGAAGTAAATGGCTGGTAGGAATGATTTTAATACGTAATAAATACATCCTACCGTCCGAAATACATGTGTGCACATTCTTGAAACATTGGGGAATTAGACCACGAAAAAATGCCCATATGTATACTCGAGGCTCGAGGCTCCCTATATTTTTCTTCAAATATACCTACTTTCCAACGGTGAATCACACGTATGTGCCGCCGGTCTCCAATTTTTACTAAAAGTGGACTGAGTAGAGGTCAAAAATTCCGAAAACAGACACGACCGTATGGTAGATATGACGCGTAAACCGTGCTATGTAGATGTAACACGTTTAATTTGGATCTGCATCCTTAAGATAATGTTAAAAAAGTTGAAGTGACGTTACTGTAACCGCCACGTAGTCAATGCAACGTTTTTTTAAAACATTTCTTAATATACGCAGAATCAAATCAAAAGTGCCACATCTACATGGCGTTGTACCTACAATTTGGTCGAATCTATTCCTGCGTGTGTTGATCCCTTCTGCGTCCACTGGCCAAGGCAAGCTCCAAAATTACCGCCCCACCCCCCTCCCGATGTCCAAATGCCCTACAATATGACAATGTATTGTTTTCACTTTTGAAATATATGGTCACCTTACAATAAATGAACGTTTGTATTGTTTGATCTACTACAAGATGAACTGAAATATGCATACACTCCTTTTGTACGATCTTTCAGGTAAAACTCAGAATGGTCACCAGTTATTAAATGAAGGCATTATTTACTAAAAGCCAAGAACGTTACTGCAAGAATCTAGGTGGGCCAGGCTGAATGGGCCAATGAAGTGCTCTTGGTAACTTTTATTTGAACTTTCACTTTTGATTTAAGAAGTTGGCTATGAATGGTATTAACTAGAATCATAAGTGAAAAATGATAATCACGCTTGAATGTCTTTTAATTACATTTAAATGTCACGCATTTGTAACTGAACTCTAGATAAGAAGAAAAATTATTATTGCACAATGTTATGTTGTACTATCACTTCCTCGTGGAGTACCTTTGTCATGGCCCAACCTCCAGTAGACTGTCATTCAGTAGCAGTATATTATACCAACAACCAATCCAATTAAATTCCAAAAACCAAATTTGAAAGTCACGGGAAGTCCAGCGGTACTGTATTCAATTTTTCCAGGAACGTGTCTAGCAATTCCCGTAAGCTTGTAACGGATTGGATTGGAAGATAGCTGCAAACATATTGAAACAAGCTACAAGCTATTTGTTTATCACAGTTGGTAAGTTACCAGTACCAGTTTACAGTATTTATAATAGAAATAATTAAATGACAAAACAAAATGTATGTCGTGTACGGACTGTGTCAGAAATAAATCCAGAATCCAATGATGCCCGGTGTTTATGAAAGAATTCCTTTAATTGCTGAAAATAATTTTCCTGACCACTAACACAGACACCCTGGCTTCTGCAATTCTTCTGAGCTTCGTCAATTTGTAGATGACAAACACGTCTAAAAGCTTTACTGGCTAGAGTTTGACATCTAAAATAAATGCATATGTTATTGTTTAAAAAAATTTGGAATCTAAATTATTAACTCGATCTTATTGTTAGTTAATCTGCGATGTAAATAGACAACTTAAAAAACTCCAAAATGAACAACTTTGAGTTTGTCAGCATGGGTGAAAGTTTCTTCTGAGAGCTGCAATCACAGTAGCCCAAAACGTTGCTATCAAGGATCAGAGCCTCACCACGTAGATTTGATGTACTTGGTATATCGTTTGGAGTAAAGTCAGTTATATCTTCCACCACGTTATACTGCATTGAGAGAATTCGATCTAACACAATTTCAGAGCATAATATGTTATTATTACTTGATTTTTTTTCTAACTTATTTTAGTCCAGCGTAGTATTTATGGTAGTATTATTACAGTTTTACTTACCTGTATGTCCACTTTGGTCTACAAAATGAAATGTATCGTTATCCCAACGGTCAAAGTGATTGAGCCACATAACCACCTTTTTGGCATCCAGTCTAATCACCATTGAGTTGTTGAAATAGTTTTCCAGTAAGACGACAGTGGATCGAGCAAGTGTGGAACTAGCATAGGTCACAAGTTAACACAATTATTCAATAAGTTTCCTCAACAGCGATAGGTACAGTACAAATGACAGGTAGGTAGGTTATATTTGAGCTAATTGAGCAATTCACTCTTGAATATAATACACATGGAACTCACACAGAACCAAACGAAAGGGGATGACATTTGTCCGTAAAAACGTTTCTTCCCATAAAGAAGTTGGCTGCATAGTTGACATTGATGGAAGTTGCATTCGTCACCTCAAACCGACAATCTGTTAAGCTCACGTTGATGTCACGGTTGTCCAGACTGATACCATTTCGTTCAATTCTCGCCACTGTGACGTTGGTCATGACAAAGGAGCTCCACATGTGAAAGCTATTTATCCCTGAACTTTCAATCAATCCGATACGTGTATTTTCAATGTGCAGCACGGGCCGGGATAATTTTTGCTTCGACGTAATCTTGGAGCAACACTGGATGTCTGAGCATAAGAACAGTAAATACATAGTAGGTTGCATTTCATTATTTTATATTTTCTTTATATATCATATTGTATCATACATCAGATTACATTTTAAATTAATTTATAAAATTGCGAAAATAAATTATGCTAATAACGAAGTTCCATCACAAGTACTTAAAAAGACGACGAACTTTCTCCTGCTTGCGACCTCTAGAATAAGTGTAAGTGACGATGCGGCCTTCAACCCACCCCTTGATATGCCATTTATTAAAAGCGTACAAATACATCGACATAGTGCATTTTGCACCATGTAAAAACGTGCAAAATATGAATTTTGGCATCTTTTCAAACAAACTGAAACAAAGATTTTTGAGCTACTTCCACGGATGTGGAACAAGGTTCTCTATAATTACCCATCCAAAAGTAAATACTTAAACGTGCTTTGGACAAGTTTTGAAAAACGCATTGGCAATGCGTTTTGCATTTAGTGATATAAAACATGTAGATTGTGTTTTTTGTAGCTTTTCAAAACACGTTAAGTTTACAGTCCCATTTCGCGTGTCTTGAAGTAAGCAATGACCCCCTACCTGCTCAGTAATCGTGACCAACCTATTAATCTTGCCAAATCATGATGTGAAGAAATACAAACATTTGCACTTTTTCCATAATAAAATATAGGGGGGCACTGGAAACATTTTAGCGATAGGATGTTAAAAGAAAGGCTTCTCTCAGTACAGGTACACAAATTAGATTTTCAATTTTACTCAAAGTCAGTGGTTGGAACAGAAATCCTAACTAAAATGGTATTAAATTGCAATTTTTATTACTATTACTAATTACCTGAAGTATCTTCAATGGTGAATGTATTTCCCCGACCGAACTCCAGCGAGTGTATAGTGTTCACTCGCACCTGCTCCATGTACACATCTCCACTAAAGTAGTTGGAAAATGCGTTGTGCAGATGAATGAACCCAGAGATGTTGTAGAAATCAACTCGATGTAATTTGGGGAAGCTAATTGGAATGCTAATATTTAAGTACAAATGTAATTTGTCCGGACCCCCGCAGAAGCACAGTCGCTTAATGCTCTCACTTTCATATCCTTTCACAAAACGAATTTCAAGTTCCTATGTATACATAACACAAAAATATATTTTTAGAGTTATTATTTATGTATGTTCTATTTTATAAAAAAAAGATTTGGCACTAATTGAATTTAGTAATTTTATTATTAAACATTTAGAATACAACTTACATTGTCAGTCTGCAAAGAGTCGAAGTCACAACTGATAGCATTGCTACTACACGTACAGTATGAATCCGTAGAGTTACGACCAGGGCCATTTTCACATAGTGTAACTGTGGGCCAATTTCCCAAAACTGTTTGTTGTGCAGTTATTAAAGTAAGGCCAGATACGACCAAGCCTACTATAAACCGAAAAAAAGTCATCTCTTTCCAATTCGATCAATTTGGTAGCTGCTTAAAAAATGGTAAATCTTAGGATACAAAAATTAGGAAAGTTTGATTGGATTTTTGAAGTAGAATTATAATATGAAATAGTAGAATTGAGTCAGTGAATTCCTATTCCTATTACGTAGTACTTGAATAACACAGAACGCAGTATTAAAACTTCCGCAGTAATGCCTCAATTTGGACAGTTTGGAGGAAGTACTATTAAAAATTCCAAGGCTTCCTTTTCCTGGAATTTGTCCGCGATGAGGTGACTGGATTTGTTGTGGAGACGAACCAGCGTGCGGAAGCTAATAATGAAAGCTGTGGTTTACCGCATATTTTTAAGCTGGTTGGAGATTTCGCATTATCTGCCAATTTAGTACCTGTGACACAGGTCAAAGGAGCAAGTGGCAAGATTAGGGAGTCAGCCACAAGGTAACCACAATGGCAAAAGAGTTGCCTTCAATTGAATGGTTTTGGAAGTTCATTTAGGTTTTATTTTTAAATGTAGGGACAAACTACATTTAATCGTGTTTGGTTAGTTAACACAAAAGGAAAATAGTTGAAATTAATTAATTAATTTTGTGAAACCAATACCACAAAAGTCATAGCTCACACCAAAAAAGCTTTAGACATCAGTGCATGGCTACCAATGGCTACCTATCATACTTGTCGTTAGCAGTATCACACAGGGCCATCATTTCAAATAGGTATAATAGGTTCATACTTGTACTTATACTTATGTATGTAGGTACATGCATTTTTTATATGTTGAAAAAAATTAAATTAGGGAAGTTTTCCGTTCTAAAAAACCTGGAAATAAGAATTTGGTGAGCGTGTTCACTAACAAAAGGCAGGTTGCACCTCTTTAAAAATTTTTTACGGAATTTTATTCACCCACAGCAGAATGCTGTACCTTTTGTAAATGAAAAAAATTGGTTTAAGTACATGTCAACAGGAAAATAAAGCTTTTTGCATCAATTGGAAAAGGAAGTTTTGACACTAATAAATTAATTTTATTATACGCGATATTACACACTTTTCTCCTGTTATACGAGACAAGGTCGATCTCCGATGCTCTGCGGTACCAAATACATAATTGTAAGTTTCACGGTGCTGTTATTATTGCTGAGTGTTTTTTTCATATATTTATTTATGAAAATATGCGTTTTACATAGGTAACTTATTTACAAAAAGCAGCAAGCAACTTCTACTTTTGTTTGAAAGAAGAATATAATACGCAGTACTCCATTATAAATAGAATGCGGACATTTGTCACATGCACTATTGCCACCCGCGATTCTGGTGGGACATTTGCCCCCCAAGAACCGATACATTACAGGCTGTGGGATTCCAGTATTGTAAATTCTGTTTTGGATTGACTTATTAAAAAAAGTTCTCCATTCGTGTCCCCATCTTCATCTACACAGCACCTTACCTTTTTACATTACATAATAAATACATACATACATACATACATACATACATACATACATACATACATACATACTGCTAGAAGTATGACTACGGCAGTGGGGTCAGTCGACACCGACACAAGTTGACAGGCTCACTCAT
>JAQFZC010003794.1:0-17745 GCA_034695205.1 Dicyrtoma fusca | reverse complement strand
AAAGAAACCAATATATTTGTCAAAAATGATTCGATGTTTCGTGTACTATGATCAAAGTTACGTTTATTTTCCAATTCGCGGGAATACACAATAAGGTAAATTCTGTAGAAACCCGGAATGCTTTATTATTTTGAGTGGCATTGAAGTACTAGAATCACTAACAAGAGTGTCGATTTTATACGCCCTACTAAATAATTTTATTAACTGTAATAATCAAATCAATCATTACCGATTGGTTGCTAAGCAATCAAACAAACCTTGACTAGAAAATCCAACAAAATTATATGCTTTCTCTAAACAGTCTTTAGAGCAGCTCCACAAAGTTACTTTATAGATTGCTGCTGCTGGGGAAACTTATTTTAAATGCAGATTAGAATGCCCAAAGCCCCTTTAAGCATAACAGTGGTGGCTATATCAACAACCATCCAGGCTTTTAATGCTAAGTCAGTTTGGAACTAGATATTTGTTTGCCATACCAAATGCATCACAAAAAATGGAATCTTCACATCACTGGCTACTTGTCTTAACACTTTACAACATTTCCTTTTAACACTGGGAACTGGTATTGGAGGGTGATGGGCATCACAAAAAAAGTTCATAATAATATATAAACCATCTGCAGTTTCAGATATGGTTGCCTGTCATCTGTAGAAGAAATAAAATATAAATGAATTGTTAGTCTGTAGCCCTGACCGTCCACAGATGAGAATAACATTACAAAGTTGGCCGCATTTTTACGGATAAAAGATTCAAATGAAGCCCCTTCGAGCCAGGTAGAAGCGGAAAAAAGTTATTACCAAGGCACCTTAGCGATTGTTAACACACTTTTTAACGGAAGGTTCATGTTACCACATAAGCAATTAGAGTGTAGAAGTGCAATGTCTTGTGTAATGTGTAAGTGTAGCCCAGTCCATCACCTACGAAGATTTTATTGGATTCTATTCGTGTACAGTATGCAATAATACGTGTTTCCATATACACTTTATATTTTAAGCCGAAACAATAAAATTAGCTAAATCAGCAGTTATTTAAAAAAACGTTAGGCATCTGCTCAATGTTTGCATCAAAACTGAACAAACGGTGAAAATCGTAGTCAGTTCAGTGCAGTTCGTTTCTGTTTCCAGTAGAACGTTCAAAAGTGATCACAAGTCTTGTAGAATTTAATTTTAAAGCCCAAACACATTTATTAAGGGCGACAGGCCACGGCGACAGAGGGAAGAACAGTGGAAGCGCAAGTACCATTGCAAGCGTTAAAATAATTCGAGTGCATGTTGAAATAATGCTTGAAGTTAAAAACGTGACACACTTGTGTTACCTGTAATTGGAATTGGAATTCCGTTTCCCCTTCGTCCAATTAATTCACCCCACTCTACTATTCTACTGTATTTCATCTAAACAAGGGCGGGAATCCAACAGCACACATTACGAGCTTATTTATGAACAAACTAACTGCATGTGTGCCACCATAATAGTTGCCTACAGTGTCAATCTTCCAGCGGCGTGTCCAGCCTAGTCCAGCAGAAAAATAGGCAAAATAATTAAAACGAACGAAAAAACGAAAACAGTGCAATTAGCATATAAATTCCTTGTTTGCTTTACTATTTTTTTTAGCTAAAACAAGGCAGGTTTTCAACTGGATACAAGATAAAGTATAACTTCCAAAAAATATGTATTTACACTGTGTAAAATGAATCATACCACCGTTTGATGTTACCGCGATCCGATGCCTAACTGGAAACTGATGCGCGTCTCTGATTACAAATTACCAACTCATTCCACTGAACAAACTATAGCAAGCATAGCTGAATAGTATGGCGTGAAGGATATACGGTGCTTTATTTTATCCCTCATGGAATCTGTAATGCATCCTATCAGCGTATCAGCGGAATGCTTCATCGAATTCCCTTTTCAGCAATAACAATGGCAATTGTCCCCTGTCCCAACCCCAATATGCATTACAGACGGATTACGGTGCAGTAGTGCTGCTAGCCCCTATCATTATCGTTAAGGGCCCTGCAAAGAAGCCCTCATAAAGTACGGTTTTTGAAAGTAGGAAAATATTCAGTTTTACACTTTTTCAAAAGGTTGCCCTCTTTTAAGGTACGTTTTGTGCTTTGTAAACCCTTGTACAAAATTTTGGCTTTTTTGAGCAATAGCATTGATTGCAATATTTACATTTTCAAAACGCTAGCACCATGTTTTGCCTCTTCTGAAAAACTGTTCTGTTCAAATGGATTTTCTTTATGCAATTTTAGCAATGGCAAAAAATTGATTAAATCTACAGAACAAAACGTGGAACACAATGTAAAGAAAAGTAGTACATGTTAAACGCCTCTGTAAAATCAAAGCAAAAAGTGTAGTTTTACCTACAATACAGTACCAGTATTTCGAATCCAAAATATTTCTGAATTGGTCTCATATTTATAAACGGATCCAACATTGACGTTTCGCTAATGGTCTAAAAACATGTTATACACTAGCACACTTTTCACTGAACTTGGCAGTAATGCCTTGGATGTATGATCGTCACACACACATTTTTCTATTTGTTGCTGTCACACTTAATGAACACGGATTACCAGTATTTAAAAATGCAGAGAAGATGAAATAGGTTGTAATCCTACAAAGATCATCCAGCTTAAGTAAAGACTAATTGAAAAATACACAGGGAACGCTGCAGTTTAAATCTTCGAGCAGACACTAACACCACGATGGAGAAGCACACACTGTACACGTCCTTCGTTGAGAAGAGCTGGAACTGAACTGAAAAGCAATTCTGCCCGTGTGTTCACTTTTGGGAAGTTGCAGCGCATGGGAAGGGAATGGGGATGCGGATGAGAAGCCTGGCTTTACAATACAAAGCTATAAGAGCTGTGGGTCCTTTATTATTGACGTCATACGCTTCGAGTTTGAAAGATGGTTAAAAAAAGGGCAACCTGATCATTTCCCTTTATTCGTGTGTAAATTGCAATTAAAGAAGAAAACGACATGATCTTCAGATGTATAAAAAAGTGCAAACACATTTAGCAACGTCGTTTTCTATTACGTCACTATTGAAGGGCATCTTAAAAGTAATAATAAATGCCAAGTTTTGACATGTAAAGATCAAAGTTAAATCTAAACGGTAAATATGGCTGAAGTAACTTTTTCTTGTGTCACTTCAACGCCGCTAAATCTAAATTAAGAATAAATTTTAGGGTATAAAGGCATTTCAATCTCAACAATCTCATTATAACACTGTCGCAGTACAAACATTAATTTGTAGAAGTATTGCCACACACCCACTGAAAATTCAAGCATCAAGTGAGCCTAAGCTAAAAGTCATTTTGCTTCTTAATCCACGCTATGCATCTTCGTTATACCGTTCGTTCCATTCCTTTTGTTGTCTGTGCGGCTGCTGTCACTGGAATCTTGTTTCTGGCCTTCCGTCTGGCTTTATTACGAAATATTAGAGGGTTGTTCAGGGCGATCCTTTTTTTATTTCTTCCCTGCTGGATTCTTATTTTCTTATTCACGTATAAACGCCTCTCGCGTCCCATTTCCATATTATATTTATGTATACAGTCCTCGAGCATGGAAGGCAAAAGGTAACTGAATAGTCAAGTGCCCAAAAAGCGGTCTATTTGCTTAGGAGTTAGCTGTGCAATGTGTAAGCCACAGCTACTTTTCCCTCCGACGATATTTCAGTCACTGTCACTATCAATAGAAATGCAGCCCTGGCCAAGCCCAGCTACGCAAAAATTTAAGAACCAGCTGTTGGAATCATTTTCCCTTTGATGCTCTTTCGATTAATTTGACTGCACTGCACTTTGTTTGCTCGCAGATTCAAGTTCTTGTTCTTCATTTATTGTAGGAATGATCAGTGATTAAACCGACTTTGATGACAATAACTGCTACCATACTTCACTTGCAGTCCATTATTGAATTTGAGGCCATTAAGATTTCTATCATCGGCCAAATATTGACTGATGCAATTTAGATAAAGATTTCTAGAAGTGAAAGCGATACCACAGGGCCACATCCTGCATAGCTAAAATAGCGCTATGTATTCGTTCTTACAAGGTACAGTAACGGTTCAAGTAAATGCAGCTTTCCCTTGCAATTTTCACTCTGGCTGACGAAGTTCTTGGTCATACGCCAATAATGCATTGCACCATATTTCCTTAGCGGTTTGAAGTTCAGATTTGGAGTGGACAGGGAGGAAATGCCCAACTGAATTACTGGCAGGTATTGAGAAAGGGTAAGTGAATAATTAATGCTGAATTACCCAATAAATTGGATCTGATTCCTATTCTAACAGGTTTCCACTACAATAATTAATATCGGCTGCAGAAGGACACATCAAACCTGTGTTCTACATACAGACTAGGGCAACACAGTAGTTGCCGTCGTTAAGCCAATAAATATTTCTAAATATGTTGTAGAATGAAATTATTGTATAATTACTTTGTATAGGTACCTATGCCGCATGATTGCAAAAAACTAAGTGGGAGGCAACAAACTAACATTACTTATTATAATAGTAAATTATAATTTAGTTCTGTAATCTGTAAAAACAGGAGATCACCGCTAAACTAGAAATTGTTGTGATAAAGAGCTTACTTAAAGCGCCATTTGTTATCACTGCAATGACTAATTAGCGCAAACGCTTAAGCATAACAGTAACAGGGGCGGGGTAAGAAATATGGCAAATGATTGAGGCCGAAATATAATTTAATTCATTTATTTAGGCACAAACAACGGGGTTAGATTCAACGCCGTTTGTGAAATATCTGAAATTAAACTAATGCATGGATGTACAGATTCCTAATGCGTACACAATTTTCGCAGATAGAATAACTTAGCTGCACAATCTTTAATTTGCACCCCTGGCAATTGTTAACCGATTTTATAATGGTTTTCTCCACCTTTCCAAACAGCCGCAAAAAGCCATTTGCATTAATGTAGGTGTACATGTACCAAAGTCAGTTTCAAGTATTTTTAAGCAATCACAATTTGTTTTTCGTTCTTTAATTGACCTATAATTGTACGGTGAAAACAACTTTCTACTTCCTGAAGTAACTCCGAAAAAAAGCTGCATTGATGCAATAATTAAATGTTCATTGCTTGTACATATTTGTAAATAGAATTACAATTAATTGCACACTAAAAGTTCATGCCTAAATTAAAAACGTTCATATTTTAAAAAGGTTGCTAACATAGTGGTAAGCAGTAATAAATCTGGCCTCATGTTGAAAGTTAAAAGGTAATTCAAATTACTATTATTTAGCTTAAACGCCGCTCTATTAAAATATCACACCTTTATTATGATGTTTGCAGGTAGTTTGCATTTTGTACAACATACCTATACCGACAAATAATTACTTCATATTAAGATTTATTACACGTCTTTACCGCCCAATTCTACAAATCAAATCTCAACATTACTAGTTGCTATGAAATACAATAATTTACGGATTAAACTGTACAACTGTGCTTGCTTACCAAATTCTGTTTTTGAAACACGTGTACAGTAATTGGCTGGGAATGCATTTCTATGTAAGTCAATTTTAGTTAAGTGTTGAGATGGGTGTGTAAACAAAATTCAAGTAGTAAAAAAGCAAGGTACGTATTTATCCAGGGCTGCATTTTGCTTCATTTGCATCGTGCAAATATTTGAGCTGCTTCCTCTTTATCTTACCTGGCTAATGACAGACTGAGTAGTAAATGAAGCCTGCAGTGTTATCAAGGGACACAAGGCAAACAGACAGTTAAGAAGCTCAAAGCCACACCGTCATTAAAAATGTCAGACTCCAGTGATTCCCAGCCGTGTCTAGGAAAACTTAATATTTAGATTCAATTTTTCTATTCAAACAAGTTGCACGTGTGTACTGCTAAAGTATAGATCTAGGTGTAAGCTAGAATTAAGTTCAAATATGTGCAAGGAGCTACCTCCTCTTTAACTGTAGACTTGATAGTTCTTAATCTAATTCTTATTCATGTGTAGAACTGACAAATTAGGTTTAGTGGGGTAACTAAATACATTATGCTCGTTAGCAATTGCAATTAGGCATACAAATCGAATCGAGGGAAACTAAATAATATAACAAAACACGACAGTGAATGCTTTGCAAATAGCCCACTTTTCCAGGCTGTCAGATGGAACCGAAAATCAACTAAGAATTAACAATAAAATTACAGCAACCTCTTAAATGTGAATGGAAGGAATATATTATAACAAATTAAGTTAGCCTTTACTGTTCTGGCCAAACTACGCAAATTTAAAATACTGGATGCGTCAACAATTTTGTCTATTCATGGAAATTAGGGTTTTGCTGAGTGAATTCTGACAGTTGTCACACTACATTACTTCTTGTAAAGTATCTGTATCATTATTTACTACGGTCATTTATTTTATTGTAATATCCAGTTGTTTATTTACTATTTTTAATAAAATTGGAACCTAAAATAAAATCATATAGAATCAACGTCGTTTGAAAGATTTCATAAACTTCGTCAGGTCTGGGGTACAGTTAATGGGATATAATCTGTTTAGCAAGAAGGTTTGAGAATGCAACTTAGAAAAAATTATGTTGGTAATAAATTGACAACAGCACTGCCTTCTACATTTTTAGAAGGTTTACTAAACGCATTAAATTAGAACAGCAACAGAAAGAGGCGAAAGATTGCCTTACCTTAAAAATAGTGCATTTTTTCCATTGCCAAAATGCAAACTAGCAAAGAATCTACGGAACTAACACTCACTCAACATAAAATACCGCCAACTTAACCTAGTTGAGTAGGTAAAAGTTTCGGAATGCTTTATTCGTGCTAAAAAGCCGGTCTATTAAAATACTAATTAAGTACATCCTTACTTGATTTTCAAATTGTCTTAGGGCTCGTGTGTAGCATACCCATGGCGTAAAGGCAAATAATTATTTCATATCAAGCTTTATTACACGTCTTTACCGTCCAATTCTACAAATCAAATCTCAACATTACTGGTTGCCATGAAATACAATAATTTACTATTTAAGCTGTACAACTGTGTTTGCTTGTTAAATTCTGTTTTTGGCACACACATAGAGTAATTGGCTGCGAATGCATTGCTATGTAAATTAAGTTTAGTTTAGTGGGAGATGGGTGTGTAAACAAAATTCAAGTTGTAATAAAGCAAGGTATATAATTATCTCGGGCTGCATTATTTGCTTCATTTGCATCGTGCAAATATTTGAGCTGCTTCCTCTTTATCTTACCTGGCTATTGCCAGACTGAGTAGTAAATGAAGCCTGTGTTCTCAAGGAACACAAAGCAACAGACAATTAAGATGCTCCTAGCCACCAGGCTCCAGTTGTTCCCAGCCCTGTCTAGGGAAACTTAATATTTAAATTCAATTTTTCTAGTAGTAGCAGTAGCAATCTACACTCCCCTGTGGGCATGACGCACCATGGGAGGGATTGAATTTATTGACAGAATTTGAGGTTTTACAGAATTATTGATAGGAGTTCCGACAGAGTGTAAATACTGTCAGCACCTCACTCCTCAGGCTCCTCATTCAATTTTTCTATTCAAACAAGTTGCACTTTGTAATAATGTGCAATTTTCTAAAAGCGAGAGAATAGTTATTTGCTTTACTTGTTCAACAACGATAAATATTTGCTACATTTACTGCTGCTATGTGCACAACAAAAACGAAGGGGGAGGCTTCCTATTTATTTCAGATGTAATTGCTAGGCTTACACGCCGTCTGTCACAATTGTAAACTTTGACTTATGCTTCAAATTCTAAGTTTGGTATCCCCTACGTAGTCCAAATGGATCATATCATATTAATTTCACTCGAAATACACTGCTTTAATTTAATATTCGATTTTACAAGTGTTATTTAAAAAGCATTTGATTTTGTAATGCAAATACTACGCTTTCCGAATTTTCGGCCATTTAGTTGAGTGCTAAAGTATGGATCTAGTTGTAAGCTAGAATAAAGTTCAAATATATGCAAGTAGCTACCTCCGCTTATACGGTAGACTTGATAGTTCTTAATCTAATTCTTATTTATGTGTAGCACAGACAAATTAGGTTTAGTGGGGAAACGAATAGCATTATGCTCGTTAGCAATTAGGCATACAAATCGAGTCGAGGGAAACTAAATAATTAACAAAACACGACCGTGAATACAAAGCGAATAGTCCACTTTTCCAGGCTTTTAGATAAAGCATGGAACCGAAAATCAACTAAGAATTAACAATAAAATTATAACAACCTCGTAAATGTGAATGGGAGGAATATATTATAACAAATTAAGTTAGCCTTCACTGTGCTGGTCAAACTATGCAAATTCAAAATAATGGATGCGTAAACAATTTTGTCTACTTATGAAAATTAGTGTTTTGCTGAGTGAATTCTGACAGTTGAAATTTTATACTGGTATATTACTTCTTATTTGTAAAGTATACCATTATGTACTGCCGTCATTTATTTTAATAGTGTAGTATCTAGTTGTTTATGTATTATTTTTAAAAATTTGGAACTTAAAATAAAATCATACGGAATCAACGCCGTTTGAAAAATTCTTTAAAATTCTTCAAGTTTATAACCATTAAGTACATCAGGGGACTGGTCAGTTTTGAGTGAAGGTTAAATAATGCAACTTTGGAAAAACCGATGTTGGTAATTGACGTCAGCATACTTTTACAAGGTTTAATAAACGCATTAAATGAGAACAGCAAAAGGAAGATACAAAAGGTTGCCTTACCTTAAAAATAGTCCATTTTGTCCATTGTCAAAATGCAAACTACAAATAATATGGTACGTTCAATTATTATTACGTTTACACGTTTTATTGTACAATTTATTCTTTCAGAAGCAATAACTTTCCTCACAATTGTGAGATTCTGACTTTTTTTAATGATTAATTGAGAACAACTGTAGTCTTTTAACGCAGGGCCGTAGCACTTTCACTTTCACTAATGCAATTGGTGACTAACCAACTGCAGTTTTAATTGTTGTTTCGATCTTTCACCAGTGTTTTTTAGGAATCATTCTAATTTTTCTGTTCTTCCTGACGTGATGTGCATTTCAGTTAAATTCTAGCGCCATGTATTTAGCAGTGCTGCGTCTGAAAAAAGAAAATGTTCTAGTTAAATATTACTAACGATAAATAGCACATTTTATGTACTTCAGGCACATTTGTATCATTTTTCCTAAAATTATTATTTTGCTTATACAATAAATACATTCTAATTATTCGGAAATCGGAACCAGAGGATCCCACAAGTCATCCCATTGTTGTTCTTATCTGCAGTTCTGCCTTCAAATCATGAATAAAATTACAACTTTTTGTATCTCCTTTAAATTATGAAGCAATGAAACAGCAAAGGCTAAAAATTTTTAATGAAATAAGAAGTACCTCGAAGCAACTTGAATTTAACAACCTTCAAGTTTAAATTCATACTACTACTGTTTTTTAAGTAAGCGGCGGTAAAGTTAGTCATAGTATTATTATACTGTCTCAAGGTTACCCAAATAGTTTAGAATTCTAAAGACCAATTTCCAAAGCGCGTTACTGGCAAAAACGTAAGAAAAAAGTGATCACTAAAGAGAAACGGCGTATTCTAAGAAAGACTTGGAAAATTCCCTGATCCGGAAAAGTCCCTAGCTATGTTCAAATATTCAAAACCTTACAACAATATATGGTTACCTCAATTAGTGCTTCCAATTCGTGTTTAAATTTTATGGACACACTGAAATTAGGTCAAGTCTGGTAAGGTCATACAAGAAGCACATAAATTGAAATTTCCTAAAAAGGCATTAGAACTACATATGTATCTAGTTTCCAGTTTCTGGAATAAACCTATAATAATAAACCTACCTAACTACATATTGCGTTTAGTACGCCATTTAAAATATTTCAGCATACGTAGGCAGTAATCTGTTCACAGGTGCATTATCTACATAAATTACTTAACAATGGTTAACAATGAATCGTAGTGGAAATATCTCAGCTGGGTAAAACCAGTAAAAGTAATTTGTAAAAGCACGCATAGGTACCTGTTTAAATAAATTAATTCAAGAGGAATAATCCTACGCCAACGGCGTTTGAACTTTAAAGCAATGATTGCCTAGTGCAATGATGGCCAGATGGGCAACTCGTTTTATTCTTTTTTATTTAAAATAAGATTCGCTTAAGTACATTCACAACTGCACACAAAACAAAATGGAAGGGTCACCAGTAACACTTTGATTGAAAAAGATGATACTAATTAAGAATAACAATCACAACTGTGTAACAGCTGCACATTTTACAATTGATCTGTGAAATAACGTGGGGGAGGGGAAGGGAAGATGAAATTCCATTCATACGCTGAGAATGTCCCCTTTCTACATTCATTCTGTAATTCAACATTCACAATCACAGTATGAAGGAAAAAATTTTGAGATCAAACGCTCTAACAATCAAAGATTTCCTATCAGTATTGCTTAAAAACTATTTATTACTATTTTATGTGGCAAAGTGTACAGGAAGCCTAAATCGGGGTTGAAATCGTAAAACTTCAGATTTGGAAATAAATTACCATCCTTTGTTTTACTGTGCCGTTGTCAAAACTAATTCGTAACCACACATTTAGCAGTCTTGCAGTTATGTTTTAGGAAGGTGCGTATTTAGACTTAATATTTTGTGTATAGCATCGTTTAAAAATTTACAAAATTGGTGCCCAACTGCCTGACAATTTACTACTGAACTTTCTCTTCTAGAATATTATTTTTTAGCTTTCTTACAGCTTAATAGTTTTGAACAACTTTCCTAACCAGAGTTATATTTTGTTTTCACATTCCCTTTCACACTCTTTCTTTCTTTCCATTGTTTATTGTCCCTGGAATTCTTCCCCTCGCTTTCTAAGTGAAGATTAACGGAACGTAAAACAAGTCTGGATTTTTCTTTCTCGAAAGCCCTACCCCTCGCTCTCTGTAGTGATACTGGCGGAGGCTAGCTTTGTTCACGGCAGTAATTGAACGTGACTTCCCCTCCGTATAGTTAAGTCATACAGTCAAAAATATTTCTCGTTGTTTAGTTAAACAAAGTATGTATAATGTTTGGTGGAATTGTCCTGTTCAAGAATATTTTCATTTTTAGAGAACGAGAAAATAAGTCGTTTTGTTTCTTAAGCTAACATTTTGTAGTCTGGTATCCACTCTTAAGAAGAAACATGGAACATTCAAATTGTACAACCACAAACATACCTTGCGCTTCAGATGCAATATTAGCTTTTATTTATATGTATGTAGTTCCAGCACCTTGTCCTGTTATTTGAAGAAACATAAATAATACTGTGTTCGCTCTCTAGTTTGAAAACATGTATTTTTTAAACTGAAAGCTAATAACTACTGTACTAGTGCACTGTAAGTTACAGTGAGAATCAAAAAGGGATGATTTGATGATTAATTGGGCGTTAGTTCGTTGGCTTGAGAGCGAGGGATTTATATGGTAAAAAAGTGGTCCTCAATCTCTTGAAGGTATTGCAATGTCAGTGTCAACTCAACTGTCACCAGAAGATCAACAGCAGCAACAAAAAAAATCTTTGATGTTGACATAAGTGATATTGACAGTGATAGTAACAACTGTTAACGAAAGTCAAAGTCTGGGTCTCTCGAAAAGTGGTGTTAAGAATTGCTGTAAAAATCACAGTTTTGACGGCATTCTTTGGTAAAACTTTTTGTTTGTAAATCTTAGAATCAGATATGTACGTTTCCCAATTCGTCGTTAAAGTTAAAATTAAACTGAATTCCTGGTCAAAGATTTGCAGAACGTGTGACGGCAGAAAAAGGGAAATAGGGAAATGCTCATGTCGTCGGATTTATACCTTTGATTAGCATTAGCACTTTTTTAAAAATTCTAAAAACACATTTAGTTTTTTAAATAGAAAAACTAGTAGTCACATCTTTCAAAACTATTTAAATCAGCACTTTCACATGCGAAATATAGCGAAGGCAATTATTCCCTTCTACACTTTTCAAACATGGAGTAATATTGGTATTATTATGCTTCTCAAGAAAAGTAAAACTGTTTTATATACGACAAGTACACCTAATCATAATTATTAGAAAAATTACTTTCAATCACTTGCATGTCACAGGAGCTGGCTTTACTACTGACGTCTCTAAATCGCACTTTTTCTGTCTTTTTTTTCGTTTTTTCACTACAAGTTTCTCACTCAGTTTCACTGCTTAGTTTTCGTTATTTTCAGGATTTTGACTGATTGTTCCGTTTCAATGGAAAAACGGCCTACGCAACTTTTCCCTCAGGATCACCTGTCTACACGCACACACTCAATTTCCGCCTTCGCTTTTCTCCCAACTGCAACAGAATCACACACACACACACGATTGCAGGGACACAGAGACGTCTTCCGTCGCCAGTCAATCCGTGACTGACAAGGACGTTTCCGAAATCTCAATCCGGAATCCGCATCCAGCCAAGCGACAGCAACTCCAGCCGAATGTCACCTTCGCACTGGGACTTCCACCCAAAAGAACTCAAGCAAAAAGCTATCTGCACTTTATTAACTTTCACGGCAAAACGTGGACGCTTAAATCCAACTTTAAAAAGCCTCGTTGAAGGAACTACAGCACAGCACAGGTCCACACTCGCTCGAGTCTGCCAGCGAACTGGCACGAGAAAGAGAGAACCAGCTCAGATGAGCATCCAAAGCACACCAAAAAGCCAGGCTGGAGCGCATGAGTTCCCCTAGCAATAATATTGAGGCTTGGGAGGCAAAAGGATGTATTGAAATCCTTCCAAAATGTACAACACCAGCGTTTATTAGAAAGAGAACTACCGATTTTCACTGCTTTACTGGTGTTTGTGTAGCATTCAGGAACGGTAATAAGCGGTATGTGTGCAGTTTGTTACTAGTTTAACGCCACTCAATCATGCGACGGATGTTGTAGAAATTATGATGGAATAGGTTTATAGTAGGGCGAAGCAGTTTCAACTTATTTTGAAATCGTGAAAATGAAATGATTGTTTTTAACACAGGGCACTCAGGTTTGAATGGAGGCTATGACCATTTGAAATAATTTGTGGCTTGTGGTCCACACATAGCGAACATTTCTAAAGCTCTCAGATACAACTAAATAGTACAATATTGTGCATCTCTTTCAAAATATGACAGCAGGGTAATTTTCTAAAACATGCAGATGCCCCAACTATTTGGAAACAGAAAATTTCGCACTTTTTAAAAATAGGAATGTAAGATGTTTTCCCTAGTTTTAAAAGCTTGTCATTTTTGACATTTTAAATGTTTTCAAACAAAACGTAAACCGTTCATGTTGTCAGTCTTTAAATAGCTTCCTGATTCTGCCTTTTGCAATGCAGCCTTGCTGTAAAGTAAATTGGTAGTGGATACTCACAAACATGGTATAGAAGGGCCACTGACACACACACCAATTGTTAAGCGACGTTAAAACCCGCATTGCAACCTCAACCAGTTTTCTATTTTGCAAACTCTCTCAGACGAAATTTTGGATTGATTTACGTAATCAGTCAACTACGCACAATTTCCATCAGTAGAGCCTTTTTTCATGAATCACAAATAAGGTAAATGTACCATTTTGCGTCACAAACCACAAAACCCGAAAGTGAAATGTGCAAGTGAGATTATGAAGGGAAGGAGTGTGCGAGTTCTTTTTCTGGAGATCAAGACACGAGCTTATCTTCAATGAGACTTTGCTAGCTTATCTCCCAGCTGCGTACCCAACACTCTGGATTGCAATGCACTGCTATTAAGATTAATACGATTGGGCTTCGGATTGTACAGACGCAACATTATCGACAAGATTAGCGTTGAAGATCACGAGGGAATAAATAAAGGCGAAGCACAAGAAGGCAGATTAACTCTCCGGATTTACAGGACCATGAAATGCACACGAGGAAATTATTTGGCAGTCACTGTCACATTAGACGTCAACTTTTAGTTTGTAATCTCGAAATGTGTACAGCAGCAATGAAGCAGCTTCGCTTTCCTTCAGGCTATAGGTATAGCATCGCTATATAGCCAATCACTGCCTATACATATATCAATGCTATACCAAAGCCAAAACACATCAAATCTGTAAAAAGCCAAGCCAAGTCAGTGTCAATCCTACGCAAAGCGCAATGCAATGCAATGCAATTCTACGGTTTGAATTCCTCGAAATAATTTTATTTTTATTTCATATTTCCTTCATGATGCGAATGACTAGCAGGGATTTCAGACGCTGGAAATGCCAAGCCAATTATTTACCGGAGTTTTTATTTTCCTTTTTTACTTTTATTGCCGGTGCAGTGCCAACTTGTCAAGCCAAACCTACTGAATACAGTTTTTAGGGTCCACTTTTTTCATATTCTAAACTCGTGTTGAAAATATCAACGGCAGGTTATTTGTGGAAGTTCCCGATGAAGTGAGCCTTGCTTTCCACTCTCAGTTCAATTGACTTTTGAATGATAGTTTTTGGCCTTCAGAATTGAAAAAGTGCAAAAGTTTCATTTTCCATCAACGCTCCATCACTCACTCAATTTCCGCCCTCGCATTCACCCACCCGATGATGCACTTGGACTTTCCATGCCATTTCATTGCTAAAATCGTTTTCCTTTTTCTGCGAGCCTAGCAATTTTTCTGCTTGAACAACTTTAACTTGAACTTGGACTTGACGTCCGGTGGTCGGGTGCAGGTAGCTAAGCCAATTAACTAAAGTTTCAAAGTTTTAGTGGCAGAAGCCATTCTTCAAGCCATAAGGGCAAAGCAATGGTAGAATCGATAAAATTTTAATCAATCACATTTCTAATAATAACCGTCCAAATTCCAAAAAAGTCAACGTAAAGACAGTTTATGCATTGCAAATGGATTTTATATTTCTCGAATAAAACCGTACCAGAGAATTTTTAATTCAACAAAAATTAGAAACACATAAAAAATAACCAAACCTTAAGTGATCACAAGTAGCTCGTAATCCTGAACTATTTTAAATGCTATAAAGCAATAAATTACAAACCCTTTCAAGATTTCCAACCCTTTAGTCACCTTTTCTTTATTTGCTTTCGATTACATTGACAGTCACAGTCCAGGCCCTCTGTAATCAATATTGAATAAATCCTTTGAATACCTCGTTAGTGCTAACAAGCTATGAATGAGCTGGCCGGACCAGTGACTATTTATCGTTTTATTGTCAATCAATTTACAATTTCGATTTCACTGATTTGAACTTTATGTACCACCGTAATATATCGGGACGGATGGTGGCTTAAGAAGCAAAATGAGGTACATTTGCATTCAGTAATTTAATAAAAGAAAAAGATCTATAATTTACTGGATTGGTTGTTTTTACGCATTCATATCGGTGCATAGTTGCTGGAACAATGTAAAACGTAAACTGAATTGGAGGGAAAAGGGAGCTGGGCTACAAAATTAGTTTACATAAATAAAGCATCTGCGTTGTTGTATCTGTGTGTAGACTACAAATAAATAGAGCATGATGCTGTACGTCCAAACCTGCACCATAAATTAAGGGACGGGGGGGGGTTATTTTTAAGGATAAAAGATACCTACAACTGAGCCAAGTTCGTGCCAGGTAAAAGCTACAAAAAAACTGTATTTCCCCTAATCCCTAATTACAAAGCAGGGAAGCAATGGAAACATTTGAAGAACTACATGGAAATCGATGGCTGCAGAGTGGAAGTGTGATATGTACCTGGAATTATGTTTCTATGGACCTCTAAACTGGTGTGTTGTTTTGCCTTTCTTGGCCTTCATTCCCGTTGCAATGAACCTTGAATTATTGCTATTGCGTTGAAGTGGCCCACCAAAACATTGAATGACGTTATTTATTTTTTCACGTATTATTCGATTGGACAAAGTATTAAATCTACACATTGGGGTGCACTTTAACGTACATTTTGTTTTACAACGGCGTTAAAGCGTTACATTTAAATAAATTATAAAAATAGTACTTAATCACGATACATTCCTACAATGACGCCGCTTAGTATTTTTCATTCCGTGTAATTAGAACAAACATATAGCAGAGGTATTCGTAGTCCGAAAGACGCTTAAATAAAAGATGTAACGATCGGTGATTTCTATAGATGGCAAAAATGCACAAGCTTTGCTCTACAAGGGAAAGACGCTGCAACAAAATTTTCAGTGACGTAATAGAACAGTAGTTGTAAGCCCCTTCCTCCAAATCCAAATTGAGCAATAAAGTGCAAACCGAATAAAAACAACAACACCATCAACTGCACTTTTACACTCGTAATTATGTGCAGATTTATGTAATGACACACTGTCATTGCACTCCGTAGTCAGTCACTGGCTGTCTGGCAGGATTACAAGGAAAGTCAAATCATTATTTGAAACTACTGCCTCATAAAAATGCTCATTAGATTTCATTGCTCTTGTCACATTTCCATAAAAGTTAAAAGTTGTTTCCCTCCACGCATGCATTTAAACTATATATTCGATGCCATGCCGCTGTCACAGTTTTGTAGCCTGTAAGTAAAGCCTGCGTGTGTGACAGTGGCAATGGCAGACATAGCAGGCAGGATGTTCACGAAAAGTCAAGAAATAGACTAGATGTTTTACTGTCTAAAGCGGGGTTTTAACTTTCCTGTTGCGTTTCCCTATCCCGAATTATTCCTTTTCACTTCCTTCGCTTTTCCCTACGCGCATTTTTACTTTACTGCAGCAGTTCGGTTTCCCTTTCAGAAAACCTTTGCCGCCAGGATTTTCGCAGGAAAGTATAAACTAGGCGGGAGTAAAGTCAAGAGGTTTTGTAAATTTTGTAGTTAAAACCCTCTTTCCTTCTCAGTTAATTATTTTAGTTATGGTATTCCAAAAGATCCAAACAAGTGTTTTGCGACGAGCAATATTAGCTTATGCAATATATAAATCTCGTCATAAACGTGTCCGGTCTATGTACATTAGGCCAATTTTTGAGCGAAGAAATTTACTTGGGGAGTCATTATTAGTAAATGATCTAGCTAACTTGAATGATGAAGAGTATCATCACCGATACTTCAGGTAATATTGATTTTAAAATACACCCGGGCACCTTGTCATAACAATTTATTATAGTTTACGTTCACTTTTGCTAAAATTTACGGTTTTATTTCAGAATGGACAAGGAACAGTTTAACTTAATCTATGAAAAAGTCCTCCCTCACCTTTACCACTCTCCAACTCACGCTAGACCAATTTCTGCCAAAGACAGGCTTTGTATTACTCTGCGGTAATAATCCGAAAACTGCTTAATAACCAACCAATGCAATTATAATATTATACATCTAATTATTAAGGCAATGTATAATTATAGTTTTTGCAAGTAGGTACCTAGCCACAGGAGCTAAGCAGATACACCTGGCTATGAGCTACAGAATCTCCCCAACCAGTGTCAGTAATATTGTGAAGGAAGTTCTAGCTGCAATATGTATTTCCATGCAAGAAAATATTAATGAACCTACCGAAGCTGAATGGGACAGAATTCGTCGGGGATTCGGGGCAAAGTGGAACTTTCCGAATGTCTGTGGAGCAATTGACGGAAAGCACATTAGAATTAAATCACCACCAAAATCCGGTTCCGTTTTTTTTAACTACAAAGGCTTCTTTTCTATAGTACTTCTTGCCGTTGCGGATCACAATTACCGATTTTCGTTGGTGGATATTGGAGGATGCGGGTCAGTTTCAGACGGAGGAATTTTGAAAAACTCGAACATGGGAAAGAAAATGGAAAACAG